>QPKB01000011.1:10518107-10538777 GCA_003546025.1 Camphora micrantha | reverse complement strand
GTTGTTACCCTTTATCTCTTTTCTTCTCCTCCCCTCCGCCGTACCCCGAAAGACCCGGGGCGGAGGCAGCGGGAGAGAGGGAAGAAATCGGGTCCATTAGTGCCCCGGGCCGTGCTGGGCTGACCCAGAGGCCTTGGACCAGGCACAGCACTGCCCGCATAATTATCATGGGCCCTTCTTCAGTGGGCATGGGATGAAGAGGTTAAAGGCATGGGATTGACCCCAAACTTGATATATGGGCACATCCAAAATGTTTCTTGTCATCTCCCCCAAGTCCCTTGACCAATGGGGCCCTAGGTGGGGCCCATTAAGTTTGATCCTCACCATATGGTGAGGGATGGATGCACATGAATGTCTGGTCTCATATATATATAGTAAGCTTCTCTCACTCACGTGCGCTGGAAGTCTTTACATATGCTGGGCAATCTTAAGCATTAAAAAATGAGCCACGATGTAGATTACCATCTAAATTGAAGCAGCAATAAAGGAAGTCAAAATGCCAAATCTTCGCTTTCCTCTCGCTTCGGATCACTCCAACGCCTATAATTTTGTTTATTTTTGTTATCGTTTTACTTCCATCCCTTTTGTCTCTCATGTGGCTCTCAGGCCCAATATCTTTGCATCGATGCAGTTTGTTCTTTTAGTGACATATCTTTTTCCTCCTTTTCTCTCATCTCCTCTCCATTTGTCAACCCATATGAACCTACAGACTCTCTCCGTTTCTCTATTTCATTCTAAGTGTCGGTCTCTATATAGCTCCTCTCTAGCTTTCTTCCTCTCTCTCCATCTCTCAACCCAGCCTCTATTTCTCTTTTTCTGCTCTCTACTCAACCCTTGGATCTCTTTTCATATTACAATTACATGTTATGGATTTGAAATTATCAGTAAAGATCACTTGATGAGACTCTTACTTGGGTACAAAAACACCTTATGTATATAAAACACCGACCGTTTTCTTGTGTATAAAAATACATGATATAAACCCAAATACAATGTACTTGCTAGCCATATGGTAGTTATAGATTTATTTAGTTCGAAACCTATTGTGCATTTTGTTTTGAATGCCTATAACAATTAAGAACTCTTCAAATCCATAGAAACCCGGAACGGATGAAATACACACACACACACACAGATATATATATATATATATATATAGGGAGATGCTCCTATGAGAGTAACTCTTACGGAACTTTGAGAGTAAGGGTGGGGGCCCTCACATCCATATCCAATGCCAACAGCCTAAATATAAGGACCGTCACCCTTTATTTTCACAATACCGTGAGAGTTTATCTCACAAGAGCATCTCCCACATATGTGTGTGCATTGGTAATTCTCCAAAACAACCCTTTTTTTAAAAAATGGCCTCTACACTTGGAAATGCCCTTTTCTTAGGCATGGGGCCCCACTTTGAGCCAATCTAGTCTTTTTACATACACTACCCCCCTCCCCCCAGTAGTCACATGTCGAAATTTGACACTCATCCAATTTTTTCTCACCATTGGATTGAAGTCATAAGAAAATGATGCTTCTAAAACCATTAAAATTTAGGGCCATGGATCAAAAGGTTAGGATGATCTTGTAGAGTTTCATATAGACCTTTCTATCCAACAGACTTCCATAATCATCATGCATCCCATGTTGACCAATCCAATCACACGATGACTGTGGCCCACTTAGCCCATCAAAATCCCAATCATGATATATAATGATCTCATCTATCTCTATTCTATGTTTAGACGATCTCATTGTATCCATCCTTGTCATGTATGATCCCTAACTTATAGGATCTTGATACGATATCTTTATATACATCCCTATTATATCTAGGGTCATACAAGAACCTCATTACTATAATATAAATACACTATCAATACAAGGTTTACATGTGTTCTGATCTTGACTCTCAACACTAAAGTTACCTATGCAACCAGGGTTAAAATTATCTCGGTATGATGGTGATCCTCTTTCTAATGCTTAAAGGCGAAGGTTAAGTGGCTTCAAGATGGGGATAGAAACACTAAATTCTTCCACCTCTCACCCAAGGCCAAAGGAATTCGCAACTGCATAGACAAGATCAAGGTTGATGGGACTCTTTATGAAGATGGTAATCAGATAAAAGATCAGGCGGCTTCCTTCTTTTCTAATCTTTTTCGAGCTGGTTCTGTCATTCCTGATGAAGGTCTCTTCCTCTTAGATAGCCCCTCTATCTCAGAAGAGAAAAATCAGGTCCTTGTTGTTGTCCCTTCTCCTGAGGAAATTAGAAAGGCAGTCTTCCACCTAAAGAAGAGCAGCTCCCCGGGGCTAGATGGATTTTCTGGTATCTTCTTCACTAGTTGTTGGCACATTGAGTAGAGAAGTGATTGAGGTTGTCACCCATTTCTTCTCTTCTGATCACCTGCTGAGAGAGACTAATGCCTTTTTCATCTCTCTTATCCCAAAGAAATCCTTACCAAAAACTTTCTTTGATTTTAGGCCTATCAGCCACTTGAACTTCACCTACAAAATATCCTCTAAGATCCTTGCTTCTAGTCTCTCAACCATCCTTCCTCATCAAATCTCCCACAGCCAAACAACCTTTGTAAAAGGTATATCTATCCATCAGAATGTGGCCTTAGCTCATGAGCTTATCCAAAAGCTTAATGCTAAGATTAGTGGAGGATCTTTTTGCTTAAAGTTGGATATCTCCAAGGCGTTTGACAAGCTCTAGTGGAATTTTCTCTTCAGAGCCCTAAATTTTTAAAACTTCTCTTCTGCTTGGATCGATATTATCAAGGAGATCTTTTGTACAAGCAGAGGCTCGGATCAGATCAATAACAGCCCCACTGGGTTCTTCTCTTCTACTTATGGTCTGCACTAAGGGGACCCACTGTCGCCCTATCTGTTCATTCTAGCAGAGGAGGTCCTAAGTCTTCATATTGAGCAACTCAGGTCCTCAAGGAAAATAGTGCCAATCTCCCCAGTCCCTTCTACTCCCTGTCACCTGCTCTATGCCGATGATATCCTACTCTTCCTTAAAGCTTACAAGCCAAGGCTGAGACACTTACAAGCGCTGCTCTTTAAATATCAAGCCTCTTCTGGTCAGTGCTTCAACCTCTTCAAGAGTAGCCTCTATATTGGAAAATGCTCAGCTAGAATAGCCTAAATGATTTCAGAGCTTCTTCCTATCACTCGGGCCTCTCTCCCTTCAGTTTATCTAGGAGTCCCCATCTTCTTTGGTACTTCAAGACACTCTCATTTCAATCAACTTCTGGATTCCATCAGAGAGAGGCTCAACGGTTGGAAGGCTGATTACAGTTAAGCAAGTGATCTCATCTCTCCCTCTTCACATCTCCCTTGTTATCCCCATCCCCGGTAAAACCTGTCTGTAGATTAAAAGACTCATGCGAAACTTTCTGTGGTCTTCTAGCTCTGGAAAAAAGAGGAGTAATATGGTGTCTTAGGAAAAGGTTTGTGTTCCAAAAGCTGAGGGAGGTCTTGGTCTGCGTCGGGTGAAGGAGTTCAACAATGGTTGTTTGCTGAAGCTGAGTTGGTCTGCTGTAACTTCAAATTCTCTCTGGGCCTCTTGGTTCCATGGTAGATACTTTAGGTACTATCCTATTTGGTTTCTAGGAAACACTAAGGCAGGGTCGTGCATCTAGATAAGGATTAGATTCCTGGCTAATTTACTTCAGCTTGGTAGTTGCTGGGATCTGGGGAATGGTCTTTCCATCCTGCTATGGTTTGATAAATAGATTGACAATGAGACTACTGCTCAAAGACTTCCTCTCCTTCAATTTTCTATCAATGACAGGGTGGTGGACCTCATTCAGGAAAATTCTTGGATCATCCCAGCAATCTTTCCAGATGAGGTTCAGAGCTTCCTCCTTCAGCAGACCAACCTCATTCCTCTCTTAGGCTCTTCTGCCACTAATAAACTGTTCTGGATAGGATCAGCTTCAGGGCTTCTTTCTCTTAAATCTGCCTAGGATACTCTGAGGTCTAGAGAAGCTGCAGTAGATTGGCATGGGCTAGTGTGGAACTCTAGCAACAATCCTAGGCTATATCTTGCTTCAGCTGCCGTCTTCTCCTCGGGAAAACTCTCACTGACGCTTGGGCCATGCAAATTAGGAGCTCTATGGCTTCACGATGCTACTCCTGCCTCAGTGAAAGAGAATTAGACCTTTGTAGACACCTCATTTGGCCCCTACGATGGCCTTAAATACCTGTCATATATAGCAGTGCCCCCATTTCACCCATAATTGAATGATTAATGACATAATTCAGATTAATTAATGATGATGAAGATGTTTGTTGATAATTTTAGACTTAGTTCGACAATCTCTAGAAATTCGTGAGAGAAAAAGCCAAACCGCATCGAGATCTTGAGTTCAACCCACTATTCACACAAGCAACGGACTACAACACTATCCAAGCCCCTTCCAGACTACATAGAACACACTTAGGTTGTTCCTAGAGAGATAACACTTAGTTTGCCTAAGTACGATATGATTAACATGAATTAAGAGGCTAAGATCATTGATCCAAGTGTCCCTTACTTTTCCTGACATCTAACCACTAGGATGTATGGACCACCAGATTCTACATTTTGAGAGCTTTCCAATGATATGCAGAACGTCCAATTCCGATAAACGGATCAAAAGATATGGCCCTCGAAAGATTGCCCTAGCGCACCCACCAAAAATACACCTATGCGCCACTATAGGTGCGCCCATGTCCCAAAATTGCACTTGGGGGCACACACAGGTACGCCCATGTTCCCGGTTATCTTAGAAACACACTTGGGTGCGTACTTAGGTGTGTCCCGCTCTACTTTTTGCAATTCCAGCCCGATCTCAGCCCAAAAATAGTCTGAACCTGAACCCTAGATCCATTAGACCCCAAAAGAAGACCTAGGTGCACACACAACACAAAATCCACTTGGGTGCCACCCTAGGTGCGCCCAAGTCCCCAAAAATCCTAATTTGCCTTGGTTTGCGTGAAGCTTCTAGAAATTCATGCAAAGAGTAACCCTAACCCCTTTTCTATGCCAAAAACCTCTATATAAGGATCTCTTATACCATTTGCAAAAGGGAGGCTACCAAAAAAAGAGAGTAAAAAGAGAAGTAAAGAGAGGAAATATAGTAGCCACTATAGAGAGGGCTTTAGATCTAGGAGAAAGGAGAAGAGGGGGCATTTTGGTTTTCCAAGATCAACAATAAAGAAAGCTTCCAAGAGCCATAGATTTGCGCGTGATCTCCGTTCTAGGACGTGAAAGACGTAATCAATCCAAACCGGTATTCCTAGATCTAGTTCTTTTCAATTGATGTGCATTATCATCAATAATTAGAAACATGCTTAGGGTCATCCATACATTGTAGATCTACATTAATAGTAGTATTTTACAGTAGATCTGATATTTAATAATCATCCATCATTAGAAACATGCTTAGGATCATCCGTATGTTGTAGATCAGCATCATTTTCATCATCCTGGACTCGTGATTAGAATAGATCTTGCATCCATCTCCTTTTCATTGGGAAAAGTCCGAATCTGAAAGAGGGAAAGTGTAGAAAAGCACTTGGGCGCCATTGTGTGTGCGTGCGCCAAAGTCTCTAAAATAGGGTTTTGACCCCGGTTTTCGTCTCGCCTGCATTTTGTCTCTTAAATCCGGTTTCTCGTCATATAAGTTGGTATCAGGACCTTCAGATCTGTAACTTTGCATTCTGAATTGTGCAAAAGGCATTGAAAGAATACCAAATATATTACCAAAAGGAAAAGAAAAGAAACAGGAAAAGACAGTGCACTTGGGCGCCACTATGGGTGAGCCCAAGTCTCTGCCAAAAAGATTCGTCCCTTGAACTTCGATCCTCGCGTCATCACCTTCAAATCCGAAAGTTCTTATACTAGTAATTCATATTAGGACCCTGCATTTAGTCACGAAGTATTTGAAATCGAGTTGGAATATCGCTGAAAATAGCGAGCGCATCCCAGCCCGTAGGGGATACACTTGGGGGCCACTGTGTGTGCACCCAAGTAGTGCAGAGGCACTTGGGCACCCCTGTGTGTGCGCCCAAGTCCCCATTTCATCTTCCGGCCCACATTTTCCACATTTTTGCATTTCATTTAACTTGTTGCTGCATCTCTGTGATGACTATGATTGATTGTTGAACTTCTGGACTTCAAACTATCAAATCATCAACACTTTAGGTTAGGTTACATTGCATAAAATACCAAAAAAAAAATCATAAAACCATAAAAACTCTTCCCTTCTCATCTTACTCTTTAGTAATTATAGAAGAGAACAAAAAAAAAAAAAAAAAAAGATTAAAAGAAATAGAAACATCCATAAAAAAAAAAATAGAGAAGATACTAAGTAGATGAGCCTAGGTTATTCTATTCGCACCTAAGAAAATTAAAAAACTTAATCAACCTGAATCTAAAAAACCATTGTTTAAGACACCTAATTAAAACATCTATTTCAACCTTAATAAGTAAGAATCATCAATCTAAATCTTAATTTCCAAACCCTGATTAAAACTATAATTTGAACCTTAATTCAGACCATAATTACAATCTCTAACTCCAACTCTTAATTCAAAACCTTTAAGCAATCCCTAACAAACAAAACCCTAATCAACAAACCTTTAGTTCAAACCCTAATCACCAATCCCTAGTTAAGACCCCATTCAAAAACTAATTAAAATGATAGACAAGTCATAACCCGAGAATAAAAAAACATTCCCCAACCAAAGCACGAGTTAGAATACCCGAAACCGACTTAGGAGCACCCTAGAATCATCGAACCAGTAGCCACCCGGTAGATGGATACTTGGGCGCCAGCGCCCAAGTCCATTTCTAGCCCCTGGGGTCACCGAATCCCTATTCATCTCCAATCCCGATCCAAATCATTATCCCAAAACCATCACAGAACCAATAACAGTCCTGAAACTGAAATTTTAATCAACTTAAACCCATCCAGAATCTCGAACCGAAGTCGAACGACCAAAGAGCATCAAATCAACACGTGGGCACCATTGTTGTTGCGCTCAAGTCCTCTATCCAGCCCGACTTGTGAATTCCAGTAGTGTTTTGAATTCCTGACTTAAATCATTAAAATAAAATCAATCCAAGACCTAAAACGACATCAGAATAAAGACTTACATTAAGTAGAAACCCCACGAATCTTGAAATCAAGTCAATACCACCACGACTAGCCCAACCACACAGAACAGCTACCTGGGCGCCACTGCATGTGTGCCCAAGTCACCAGAGTTACCTAGGCGCCACCACAGGTGTGCCCAAGTCCTCCACCAACCCCGTTTCGCTGATTTCGATATCTTTTCATCATTTGAAGTAAAACCCGAAACTCTAGAACCTTCGATATATATATTAATCAAAAACTTAGGACACCTCTAATCCATCCCTAAACAACTCTTAACCAAATCGTGACTCAAAACAAATTAAATCAACTGAATCAATTAAGACCTTACTCAACAAACTACTTAGGCGCAGGAACTATCGAACTTAGGTTGCCCACACCCAAGGATTAGATCGGGTTTCCCCATTAGATAAATTAGAGCATTAGACTTCGTCTCGTCACTTTTCTTGTTCCGTTAGAGAATTGGGAGAGCTAATGTGGGCGGTCTACGACCTTAGGTTAGGGTTAATCCGATTATTAGTAATAAAGCACTAATCACATAAATCCAACTGAAACCCCCTAGTAAGGACCTTCTGGCCCCATTATCAAAAATCCATAAAAACTATGAAACCAACAAAATAAACCCAAAAATATTTTCCTTTATTTCTTCCTCCACCTCAGGTGCCAAATATTTAATCGAACCTAATGATAAAAGGGAGTAAAGAACTTATTTCTAAAATTGAATAAATGAGAATGACGAGATGAGATGAGTGATTTCACACACACTTTTAAACAATCACGGCCCATCGGCCACCCTAAAATCAACACCGGCCCATCGGCCATCTCCAATCAATTACGGCCCATCGGCCTCTCACTTTTATCACTCGTGTATCGCACACTAAAACACAGAAGTCACAAGTCAAAATCTCATTTGCATCATCATTTTAGTTTGAAAAGTCAACCTTTAAACCCTATTTTGCCAAGAGATCTGAAGGGGGTACCCGGGAACGGGGCCGATCCTCTTCTTAAATATTTGGCACCTCCCTCTTTTTATTTTCTTTGTTTTAATTATTTTATTTTACTTGGATCTGCTATGATTTTACTATTTGATGATTAACCTTTATTTGGACTTTAACTGATGACCCTGAATTGACCCTATATTAAAGAGACCCAAAGAGACCTAAATTAATGTGACAGGACAATCGCCGTGTGTTGCGGGCAGCATAATAGACGAGAGGAAGAACACACCCACTTATTTTCTCCCATTTACATTTCTTCGGCTTTCATCAAAGAACGGTGTTACGGCCGTTACCATAGCTGTAGATTGTGATCCGTCGATTTTGAGGGTAGTCAGAATCCTCATTTTCGATGTAAAATTTAAATAGCATATATATATGAATGGATATTTCACCGAGCCAAATGCCCTTTTCCTTCGCATGGGTCGAAATTCACATCCGACAGCCGTGCGATTGTGATGGGACCTCGTGTGTTTTCCTATCACTTATTTGGGTCTTTCTGGAGTTTTATTCTAGGACACGAACATCCGGTCAATGATCAGATGTCCTTGTCCCATTCAATTTAGGGTTATTATGAGTGTAGTCCGAAAATTTAAATCTGAGGTCTGAATATACCGCTTACTGAAGCCTTCCCTAATTATAACATAATAAAAAAACCATCATTAAAACTTTCCCCTTTACCACTAAAATAAAAATTAATTATAAAAAAAACTCTCTCCTCTTTCCTCCCTTCTATTTTTAAACCAAAAAATTATCTTGGTGCTACATGATATTGTTTGATAATTGCTTTGGAAATCAAATATAAGATGGCCTATCAAAATCCGCATCGCATAATTGCATCTCAAAGATCATACATGCTCAACTCAAATTATCAATCTTACACGAAACACACGACTTGAGATTTTCAAAACTTAAACAACTCATACACGAATATAAACCAACACTACGAAACACAAAATTATCGATACCTTTCCAACCAAACTGTAACGACTCAAACATCTTCCCTCAGATCTACGCAACACTTTTACGCAAACGAAGGCTTAAACAATCATGCCTCTTACGAACACACGAGACTAAACCATGGCCCAATCCATCATCCCCAATCATATCAACCTACTTTCCAACCAACTCAGAACTACACTCAATCAAATCAAAACAAAATGCACACAAATTTAAATAATCAAAACATTGATCATGACATAAATCAAAATTTAAACCTTAATAATCAACGAATCTACATCCAAAATACACAGTATATAACGACAAACCAAATCCTAATCCATCTTGATCAAGACTACCAAACCATCCCTTCCAATTAAACTCCTTCACCTAATCAAACCTACCAATCATCCCAACCATCCCATCCAATCAAACTCTTGCACCCACTCAAACCTACTAATCCATCCAAACCATCTCACCCAATCAAACTCACTCACCAATCCAAACCATCCAATCCAATCAGACCTACCAATCCATCCCAACCATCCCATCCAATCAAATTCCTTTACCAATCCAAACCGTCCAACATAATCAACTCAATCAACCTTTCCAACCTTCCATAACCGTGCATCATTATCCAACCTATCAACCATTCCAATCCACACCATCCAATGAAAGCCATCATCCCACCCAACCCTCACCATTCAACCAAACAACACCACCTGCCATGATCGTTGACCAATTCCAGCCACGCCCAACCATACCATCCAACTCAATACATCCACCAACTCAATCTCCAATGATCATATATCAACAATCCACCCACGCTCCGACCAACCAACTTAGTCAAACATCCAATCAAAACCAAGATAGAAACTCACCCATAAATGCTAAAACTCAAAATCCATTTTTACCATGCAAAACAAAAATATCTCGAAAACAAATCCAGGAAGAGTTTGCTAGAATGGTGGACATAAGTGAGCTAGAGTTGCCTAACCTAGAGTGGTTTAAGAGTATCACTCCAAAGAATGATCCATATGCAAATACGGGGAAGCCCCTAGAAGAACAATTTATATGTGGTGAATATCTAGAATGGGAACTTGGATTAATCTCAGAAACTCTAAGAAGACTTATGATCGAAAAGATCAAAATCCCAACATTATGGAAAGGCTACGAGGTAGAAGAGGTAATACGAATTCTTAGTATTAGAAGTAGGTGAGCCTCGTGGATAGGTTTTTAAAACTTTTGACCCACTTGACTAAGGGATCAAGTACCCATAAGGCCATAAACCACATCCAGGATGCAATCCCTCCATCTCATCAATCATGTACAACAATAAAACATATCTAAAAGATAGAAATCAGCAGCACCATACAACCAAAATAACCCGCAACAAATAGAGAAGCAGATTATACCTTTGGAGCCCGGTAGTGTTCTAATGGAGAAGAAGACAATTAGCTTCGACAAGAACTCTTCTTGAAACAATTTAAGATCTCTAAGACCTTGTTGTCATCCACGCTATAACCCACTGTCATATCTCTTTTCTCAAGAAGATTGGTGGAAACTCCAAGAGAAAACCCAACTAGAAACCCCAAGGAACTAGAAGAGAACTAGAAGAGGAAGAGGAGTTGTGCAACACTTGCACAAAGGGGCTGAGCATGCTCTCCTATGTTGGACGTCCAAGGAGGGGTTGGTTCCCCTTTTTATAGCCTCTTGCAACACCGCTTCTTACTAATTAATTAGGAGTCATACTTCCATAACAATTAGTAGCTTTCTCCCTTTCTAATTACTATTGAAGTCTCACTTCCAAAATAATTAGTAAGTTTACTATTACCACTATTAGAAGTCCTACTTCAAATAGAAATAGTAACTTTCTAATTCCTTTCTTTTAGAGTTCAAATAGGATTAGTATCTTTCTAACAACTTGGGCTAGCGTCAGGACCACTAGGGATTCCATAGAAAGCTGGCTCCAACTTGGACACCGCAACCCCATATCTCATGTGGAATCCTTGCCCACAGTTCATTGCAAATAACACCACTATATAAATGCAATTGCACTCCAGTCTTAGGAATAAATTACAAAGAAGACCCTAAACTTCCCAATTACCACAAGTAGACCCCTCTATCAATATCCATGGATCAATTGGAATGATCAACATCTGTCTTTTTCAATCTTAGATCAACATCTTATTATCCTTGAGCCTCAATTAATCACAATGATCATCAATACCATCCAATTAACTCTTAATCGAGATGGGTACGCACTTACTAATGACAAATCCATAATTTGGCACAAGGGGATAATATAGATAGATTCCATCTTGACCATTGGATGTTCCCACAGTTCTACTACCACGTACTCATGACACCGAGGTGTTGACCTACAATTTGTCTCACTCATTGGTGAATCAAAGAAAATGAATAGATAGAAACTTGAGTTCATCAATGTCTCATGATTGAGAGCCTATTGTTAGGGAATTATGAGAGCAAATCTTAAACTCAAGACAGTATTCCATAAGGTGCTTCTCATGGTCCTTCAATACATCCAATGTACCAGCACCATGATCCATAATCTTACATTCTGATGATCGAGATAAATCACACTATCTCATGCATAGTGAACAAGGTGCTGCAACCTTATCAGATGAGATGCCCAGTCTCATCACTGGTAGTTGTTGACACCAAAAATGTCACTATGTCCCTTCAACACCAAAAGCTACATGGAGCCACATCCTGCCATAAATAGGAAGGCGCCACTTCAAGCACCAGATCTTGTCAGAATCAAACAAAAACTGCAAGATCCTTCAAAGCAACCAAAAGAGGGGTACACATGAAGTTTCGGGCCATTTCAACGTCATTTGGCCTAACTTCACTCCTCCGACAGCCAGACAGGAGCTCCCGGCAGTGACAGTGTCGAAGACTTCAAAACTTCGATCAGAGCCTACGGATGGCCTCAGAATACCTCCAAAAGGCCCCATGCCAAATTTCAAGTCAAACGGACAACGTTTGACCCTTCATCAACTCTCGGGAAGTAAAAACAGGCCTACCGGCAGTGGAGCACCCCGGAATCATGGCATCCAAATTGGAGCTAATGGATCATCTCAAAATGACTCCAATAGGTCTCCTGTCAAGTTTTAGGACAAACGGACATCGTTTGGCCTAGTTTCAAAGCTCGGCATTTTCCTCGAGGTGAAATCAAGGCGAGCAATTGCGGGACCCCAAAAGGCTTCAAAACTCAAACCAAAGCCCATGGCTGGTCTTACTTACTACTCAGAAGGCTCCCTGTCAAATTTCAGGTCAATCGGACATCGGTTGACCAAAAGTCAAAGCTCGGCATTTCTCTCATGGAGAAATCAAGGCGAGCATTTGCGGGACCCCAAAAGGCTTCAAAACTCAAACCAAAGCCCATGGTTGGTCTTACTTACTACTCAGGAGGCTCCCTGTCAAATTTCAGGTCAATCGGACATCGGTTGACCACAAGTCAAAGCTCGGCATTTCTCTCATGGCGAAATTAAGGCAAGCATTTGCGGAACCCCGAACGGCTTCAAAACTCAAACCAAAGCCTATGGTTGGTCCTATCTACTGCTCAAGAAGTTCCACGTCGAATTTCAGGTCATTCCGACATCGTTTGGCCTAGTTTCAATGCTTGACAAAAAATCGGCAATACCGAAAAACAAAGTCTTCGGCTTTCCAGAAAAATAGGAAAATTTGTGCTCCGATTTGCGTGGCTTCTCATCGGGTTTTCTTCAAGAGAATCAGGCCAATAAATTGATGGACCCGATTCCTTCCCTCTCTCCCGCTGCCTCCGCCCCGGGTCTTTCGGGGTGCGGCGGAGGGGAGGAGAAGAAAAAGGTAAAGGGTTTCAACATCTTTTTTTTTTTGTACGGGTATGCCAATTTCACTTTTCTACTTGGAATTTAGAAACGGTGATCAAAAGATCCACCTTCACAAGTAGAAAGGGGAAATGAAACTTTTTCTAGTTTTCCATTGCACACATATTTTAAGAAAAGAGACAGGGTTTTTTTGAATGCCGTGAAAGGCGATTTCATTTGTTGCCGTGAAAGGCGATTTTGCCGTAAAAGGCGATTTACAAGTCTCATCCATTATGAAAGACAAGAATTGTGATTTTTGTCTCTAAAAGAAAAATAAAGTACAATAGAAATCAAGAAAAGGAATCTGACTTCTCATTCGATTGTGGGGACACGTTCAGATCGACGGTCGCGAGTCATGTATGGGCTCCTCCATCATCCATGCAGATGAGAACACGATGCTTGGATTCTTGGCTCGGCTTTCTAACCTCAGATTTTTAAAGGACAAAGACCAAGAGAAGGTCTTATATCCGATAAAAAGCTAAGTAAACGGGCTGAAAAGCCACGTTTTAGCCATGTTGGTAGAAGAAGGGAGGTCCTTGGGGGGGTGGCCCCCCAAGGGTGCTTCAATCACCTTGTAGTGGCTCTTGCAGCAGAGTTTCTTTTCTTCAAATTGGCAGAGGTTCTTCTGATTTCTCTGGATTTTCCGGGATTTTCCGAGCAATTTTTCTGGGCCTTCTCCTTGGAAAAGCCCTCCTATTTATAGGCTTTTGGTGGCCATTAGGAGGGTTTATGAGCATTTAATACATTAATGCTCATAATGGGAGGAGTTACAAGTTTTAAATGATTTGTTTTGTAACTCCTTTTTCCTTGAATTTGATTGGTCGATGGAGATTAATGAGCCTTTGATTGCATTTAATCTCCATCATGGGAGGAGTTTCGTGGCTTTAATGCCATAAATCATTGGATTTGTAACTCCCATTTGCTTGCTTTTGATTGGGCCGTTCAAAATAATGAGTTAATGACCGCATTAACTTGTCATAAAATGGGTCATTTATTCTCATTAATTGGCCGCCAAGTCGCTTGAAGAGTCGCGGGCCGCGCAGTGTCTTTTGGAATTCTTCTCGCGATGATCGCCGATGGATCCACACATTGTTTGATGTCGGATGGCGATGAAATTTCAGACATTGATTGATCTCAATGTGCCGGCAACATCCGTCCTGTCGATTTCACGATCGGGCGGGCAGAAAGTGTACTTTCTTTGACGATTTCGAGGCGTCGAATGATCATCCAATGATTTCGGCGGTGAATCCGTGATTTTAATAAAGATTGACGGATTTCATGCACGAAAAATCAGATTTTGGAAAAATCACAGGGGCCAATCAACTCGGATCGCGAAACGGACCCGAAAAAGTAGGTTTCCGGCGACTTTTGGGTCGCCGGAAATTCCATGGTCGCCGGCGACCATGGGGCTGGCGACCATGGGCCATGGTCGCCGGCGACCATGGGCCAAGGTCGCCGGCGACCATGGGCCTTGGGCCCATTTTTTGGCCGCCTTCCGGTCGCCGTATCTTCGCCGTTTTTCGCTCTTTTTTGATGCTTTTTCTTCCTGTATTTTTCTTGACATTTCCCCTCATTTATTGGCCTGTTTTCCTTGGAGAAATCCCGTCGAGAAGCCACGGAAATCGGAGCACAAAGTTTCCTATTTTTCTGGAAAGCCGAAGACTTTGTTGTGCGGTTTTGCCGATTTTTTGTCAAGCGTTGAAACTAGGCCAAACGATGTCGGAATGACCTGAAATTCGACGTGGAGCTTCTTGAGCATTAGATAGGACCAACCATAGGCTTTGGTTTGAGTTTTGAAGCCGTTTGGGGTCCCGCAAATGCTTGCCTTGATTTCGCCATGAGAGAAATGCCGAGCTTTGACTTGTGGTCAACCGATGTCCGATTGACCTGAAATTTGACAGGGAGCCTCCTGAGTAGTAAGTAGGACCAACCATGGGCTTTAGTTTGGGTTTTGAAGCCTTTTGGGGTCCCGCAAATGCTCGCCTTGATTTCATCTCGAGGAAAGTGCCGAGCTTCGAAACTAGGTCAAACGATGTCCGTTTGACCTAAAATTTGACAGGGGACCTATTGGAGTCATTTTGAGACGATCCATTAGCTCCAATTTGAATGCCATGATTCCGGGGTGCTCCGCTGCCGATGGGCTTGTTTTTTGCTTCCCGAGAGTTGATGAAGGGTCAAACGTCGTCCGTTTGACTTGAAATTTGGCAGGGGGCCTTTTGGAGGTATTTTGAGACCATCCGTAGGCTCTGATCGAAGTTTTGAAGTCTTCGACATTGTCGCTGCCGGGAGCTCTTGTCTGCCTGTCGGAGGAGTGAAGTTAGGCCAAATGATGTCGAAATGGCCCGAAACTTCATGTGTACCCCTCTTTTGGCTGCTTTGAAGGATCTTGCAGTTTTTGTTTGATTCTGACAAGATCTGGTGCTTGAAGTGGCGCCTTCCTATTTATGGCAGGATGTGGCTCCATGTAGCTTTTGGTGTTGAAGGGACATAGTGACATTTTTGGTGTCAACAAATGCCCCCTCGAGGTACAGCGATGAGGTGCGCAGCTGTAGCAGTCGGTGTGCCTCGAAGAGAATTTGAAGGAGATCTTCTTGCTTGACCAAGAGTCTTGAGCATTTTTCTTTTGATGGAGTTGCTTTTTCGAGCTTCCAAGGGATTTCGTGGTAATGAGAGGGGTCATGTACCGTCTCAAGGCATGGATTTTGAAATGACATTTGGGTGTGGGTTTTGGGTTTTGGGTTTTCCCTTTTAACCTTGTGAACCTAAAGGCTTTATGTGGCACATTAGGCGGTTAAGAAGGTTTTTTTGGTTTTTGACCTTGTGACCTAACAGGCTGTATGTGGCGAGTTAGGGGGTCGGGATTTTGGTTTTTGGTTTCGGCCTTGTGACCTAACAAGCTGTATGTGGCAAGTTAGGGGACCATGGTTTTGGTTTTTGGTCACTCTTTGGGACAATTTTGGATCCATGGGAGTGGTTTGGTTTTTTGTGGAATGTCAATTTCAAGATTGTGGCTTGATTTGGTGCATGGGGTTGGATGGTTTGGATTTTTCTTGGAAGCTCATGAAGCTCGGAATTTTTGTATGGTCCAATCAACTCAAGAGAGGCATGGAACCATTTTTGTATGCTCTTGGTAAGAGAAATTTTGACTAAAAGCCACTTTTAGTGCCTAGGTGGTCAAACCTGGCTCATATGGGCTAACCCATGGGACCTTAAGCTTTTAAGAATGGCTTAGATCTCATGTGGTGTCATTTTGTAAAGAATATCTAAAAATATCCCTTTTGTGTAGAGAATATCTAAAAATATCCTTACTTGGAGAGAATCTCTCAAGTTTCCTTGATTTTGGGAGAGATTTTCTCAAAGTATCTTTCTTTGGGAGAAAGTTTCTCAAATCCCCTTTCTTTTTGGAGAGAATTTCTCAAGAATCTTCTCTTTAGGAGAGAATATCTCAAATCTCCCTTTCTTTTAGGAAGTTTGCTAAATTTTAGCACTTACCTCCTTGCTTTTCTCCTCCTTTCCTCTTTTGGTTTGCTTTTTCTATAAAAGCAATGGAGATGGGTTTTCATTCTCTTGTTGCTTTCTTTTTGCAAAAACCTTCAAGAGTGCTCCAAGAGTTTCTCAAGGATCTTCAAGTTCCTTCTTCTTCTTCTCCATGGCTTCAAGTAGGTCTTCTTTTTCCAAGAAAACCCCATGTAGATGTAGAAAAGTTCCTTTTCTTCTTTTTTTTTTTTCTTCTTTTCTTTTCTTTTCTCTCTCTTTTTTTTTTTCACGTGTTTTTCTTTTTTTTTTTTTTTTTTTTTCACGTGTTTTTTTTTTTTCTCTTTTTTTTTGTTTTTTTTTTTTCACGTGCTTTCTTTCTTTTTTTTTTTTTTGCACGTTTTGCCCCCCTTTTTTTTTGCCTTCTTTTTTTTTGAAGAGGTTTTTTTTTTTGCTCACTATGATATGAGGTTTATGCAATTCAAGATGATCATGCATTTTTTTTCTCTTTTTTTTTTTATTTAAAATGCATCAAGATCAAAGGCTAGAATTTCTAGGTCAAGTCAACATGGATTTTGACTTAGACAAAGTTTGATTGGTTTTGACCAAATTGGGTTGGAATTGGTCAAACTTTTGTCAAAGTTTTCCTAGCATCTAATGCATGATGATTTTATGCATGATTTTTAGTAAATGGAATTGGGAGCATGATGATGCATACCTCGAATTTTCTTGCAAGTCTTGGGATTTTTGGAGCTTGCAGCAATGTTGAGCCCACTTCTCCAGTCTCGCAGAATTTCGAGGAACTTTGCAAGTTTTGGAATTTTGAGCTCGCAGCAATGTTGAGCTCTTTTCTGATCTTGCGAAGATTTGAGAAGAAAGGCTTGATCTCGCGGCAATGTTTGAATTCAAGTCTTCTTCGAGAACCCTTCATTGATTATGAGCTCGCAGCAATGTTGAGCTCATCTTCAAGCTTCCTTTCTTTTTCGGGGTGCCTCCCTTTTCTTCGAAATTGCCCCGGAACCATGCCAAAATTTCGCCAGGATTTTTTTTTAGCAAAATTCTGTCATTTGGTGTTTGATTTCTTCCTTTCTGACTTTTGCAGGTGGTTCTTCCAGAACGAACAAGGGTAAGGGCCTTGTTACTGATGCACCTCGCCGATCTGCCAGATCTTCCAATGCAGCCGTTCAGCAGGCTTGGAAAAAAAGTCCGTTATGTGGAGACGAACTTGGAAGAATGCGACTCGCTCAACCGAGATGAGATGAGACAGCGATTGATCGCTCTCAAGGATGAGGAGTTTTATAAAATTATGGCAAGCAATCGTCCTTGGGTTATGGACGATCAGAGCGTTGTGCCCAAGCCTACCTTTTTCTTTGGTGACGCTGTCCCTGATGACTCGTCATTCCAAAGGAGATGCTTTCAGTTCTCTTACACAGCTGATGGTGAGGAGAGAACCATTTCTACCCGATCGACTTTTGATCGCACTATCTCGATCATGAGTCTTTCTCCCACATGCTCTAAGAGAGAAGATCCTCCAAGCTGGGTGAAGAGGACCAATGTGGTCAAGACCGGGATTTTTGTTGGCGGCCCTTCTCGTTATGCAGAGAAGCCGCCTGCCCGTATGGACATGTTGATGCCAGCCAGCGGCTACCAAGGTTCTGATCATCCATCAGTCGATTTGAGACCGGTGGGCCTTGGCATTTTTAGCGGTGACGGCAGTAATTGGGTGAACCCCTTTCGGCTTCGCGGCCGTTTCAGTGCTGACTCAGGCTGGGAGTCATGGACTGATCACATCCTGCAGATTGGTGGCGCCATTCTGAAGGAGGCTGAGGTTTTTGATGCGGTTCGCGCTTTTCGGCAAACCGTCGTTTTCTCCGATGAGGCCTTCATGGCCATGTTGGAGTCTTTCCTTCCTCAAACCAACACCTTCGTTGTAGCGAATGGTGAAATTGGTTTTACTTTGAAGGAGTTGGGCGCTACCACCGGGCTGCCCATCCTCGGCAAACTCTACGAGGAGTTTATGCCTATTGACAGTGTCCTTGAGGAGCAGTCAGAGGAGTTCAGGCTTTTGTACTTTCAGCTCGTCGCCTTCTATGATTTTTTGAAGGAGAAGGAGGGCTCGAAAGTCCGATGCAGCAGTTGGAGGAGTCTCAGCTCTTTGTCTTCCAACTTTTTTGACGGTGGAGATGCTTCTGAGAGTATGTTGTCCCAGGAAGCCAGGGTTAAGAACCCGAAGAAGATCTCCGCTATGCGAGAAAATTTGAGGGATTTCCTTACATGCACAGACGCCATTTGTCCTGACATTGCGCTGCGGAGAGATCTCGCTGTTTACCTCACTTACTGGCTGGGTGAGGCAGTTTTTTGCTGGAGGAGATGGAACGCACATCAGGCCGCACTGTATTTTTTCCGGCTTGTCAGATGGCTTTCGGAGAGCAGCTTGCTTTGGTACCTGCTCTTTACTCCTATTTGTGCACCGAACTGCAGGCTGCTGCTTTCTTGGTTCGGCTTGGGCTCCCTATGAATAGGGTATTTTCAGCCCATATTTTCTATTCGTGGTTTGTGTACCACTGTCCTGGCTTCCACTGTTTAGGTGCTGCACAGGATGATGACCCGTTTATGATTCGGTTGGCTAGAGGGAAAGCCGTTTCCGAATCTCTTTTGTCTGCCCGTTTGAGGATCCGACGGTTCAGGGACGTCGAGATGGGGCAGTCTTCAGTCAAGCTTTCTCCCGGTCTGCGGAAGAAGGCTTTTGATTTTGGTATCTCCCGCGATTCCACCAGAGCAGGGTCGGGAAGACACTATTCTTTGACGAACGCAGAGAAGGGATGGCTTTTTAACATACGTGTTGGTACGATGGTGTACCGTCGACATCTTTTTGTTGACATCCAGCCGTATGTTCCTTCTCGTTTTGCGTTGCAGTTGGGCTTCTCCCAAGGCGTTGTAGGGGCGCCTTCGAGCATGGTGAAGCGTTTTGGGGGTCTTCAGGATGGGAGGAATGCATGGGCTTTTTACAGTGCGGAGGACACTACCGCCATGATTTCCTATCCTGAGCTGCCCACTTTCCGGACTGCTGGCTTCGCGAAATGGTTCGCAGAGAGCTTTTCAGTGTACCGGGGGCTTTCCAAGAAGGAGCTCAATGTCAAGCAATCTTCTGGGAAGGGCCTTGGTAGATCAGACGGCGTCCGGCGAGAGGAGGTTTTGGCCTTCCTTTCTGGAGAGAAGCATAGGATAGGCTTTCTCAAGGACCGGGATGTCGTCGGATTTGGAGCTGTACAAGAGGTACCTGGTGAGGTCTTGAGACAGCTGGAGGAGGAGGAAGCTGAGATCGACGCTTGGAGGCAAGCGGAACGAATGAAGACTTCCATGGGGTCCACTGGCAGGAGCGGACCATCCAGTGAGGACTCTGGTGAGAGGCCTGATTTTGATAGCGGGGCAGGTTCTTCAGGTAAACCGACCCGCAGGAGCAAGAGGAAGAGAGGACAGTACCGTCATAAGAAGCAATGCGAAGATTCTCCTGACGTGGAAGTCCCTCTTACCATTGATGAGGAGGTCTCGGGAGATGCCGAAGAGCCTCCAGAGAAGAGGAGTCGAGAGGAAAAAGCCGACGAGGGTATGATCCTTTCCCTTTCTCTTTCTGCTTCTCTTTTTTTTTTTTTTTTTTTTTTTGAGAGATTTTTGTTTAGATCCACTGCTTTCTTTTCTTTTTGCAGAGGATGATGTCTTGGTGATGCCTGAGACTCCGGCCGATGAGGCGGCGATGGATCCGACTATGGTATCTGAGGAAGAGCCAAGGGACTCTGGAGTAGATCCAGAATCTTCTCCTGGTACTACTTCTTTACTCTCCCCCTTTTTTGGCATTTTCTTTTCTTTGCTAAATTTTGCTGATATTTCTTCTCCCCCTTTTTTTGTCAGCTGATTTGCCAGAGGATTCTGACGACTTCGAGCCATCCATGGATGTGGCTTTCTGCGACACTTCGGATGAGTTTATGGAGACAGAAAGCGCTCCACCGGTCGTCGGAGAAGGTACTTCATAGCAATAGTCTTGATAACAAGAAAAGTTTTCTTTTTTTTTTTTTTTTTTTTTGTGTGTCAAGATCATGTTCATACCTTTCTTCTTCTGGCAGGTTGTGAGGTGACAGGGAGGTTCCATTGTCTTCCTCGGAGCCGGAACAGGAAATACCAGCGGCTGGTCCAGAAGTAGAGGCTTCTTCTACCAGTTTTGATGCGGCAGAAGTGCAAACACATGATGAC
>QPKB01000011.1:10376876-10518097 GCA_003546025.1 Camphora micrantha | reverse complement strand
CTTGATTTTTGGGCCCCTGAAAATCATCGGGTATAAAACGTGTCACCTATAAAGGAAAAACTCACTTCACATGATCCTTCGGTTCCCCTTAGGGAGTCCATACCATCATCATACACACAACCAAGGCACTTCTAAGTCGAACTACAAAGCATGCGCTCACATCATAAATGCTACTTGCACTTGTATACATCGTATACATCATAATCATACATCAGAGTGAAAAAATGAGCCCAGAAATAACATCCCTCTATCATATATATACAACACCAATGATCAATAACTAATAATCAACATCAAAAGATAACAAGCACCAATCATGACTGCAACAACAACATAAGGCCTCGATCGTCTCTGCACAATTTCTAATAGAATAGGAGGCCTCGCAAGAGTATAACTATGAGAGTATGTATCGGTATGGAAAATCCCTCCAACATCTCACGTAATTCCCTAATACTCCAAATTCACGTCTAAATCCTTGAGGGATCCATCCTGGATATAACCAGCTCATGATAGCTTCATCAATTAGGATAGCGTAATGACGATCCAGTTGTCGCTTAATGCCGCGAACGACAAGCCTATCTGCGATCTTTGGAACATGGAGTCATATATTCTCTGAAATAAATAATGTTCTCCTACACCACAATCAACTCGTCATTCGAGCCATCTTGATCGGGGAGCCAAATGACCTACCAAATTAAATTCCAGAAGAGAAATCAACTCACTAAATGAAAAACTAAAACCAAACTTGAACTTAAAACTAAAAGACTTAAAATTAAAATTAAACTTAAACTTAAACGTAAATTAAATATTTAACCCAACAAAGCATAGAAAAAGGATGTGTACCTTGTGGTTCCTCAGCTCATTCAAGATGAAATGGCTGCTTCGTTCCACTCCTCCTTGCCTCTTGATGCCGAAATCAATCGAGGTTGTCGTAGAACACCCTCCTGCACCCTCTTTTTGATTTTCTCTACAAAAATAACAGATTAACCATCAATAAAATCCACCAACAAACCAATATCAACGAACTTAATTTAAAAACAAATAGACACAACAAAAAAAAAAAAAAAAACATAATAAAAACCAACTCACCAATGAGGAAAAAAAAAAGAAAAAACCCAACTAAAAAAAGCAACGAATAAACAAAAGAACCAACCAACCAACTAAGGCCACATAAAAAAAATTAATTCAGAACCAACCCAAAACAAAACAAAACAAACCAACCAACAAAAGCAAAATTAAAACTAAAAAAAAAAAACCAATTTTAAAATTCAATTAATCCACAACTAAGCTAAAAGAAAAAGTTACTCATAAACACAATCAACAACGAGATAATAATGAAACACACATATTTAATTGAACTCAACACAGCCACACTTAAGTCCAATTTTCATTGGTTTGCATGCATGCATCATTCATAGCAAATAAAACTTTATCACTCCTCTACACATCACTTTATTTCATACTCCTTCATGCCTTTACCACTACACCTCACTCCATTTCACTCCACCTCACTACACCACGACCACATCTTTAATACATCACTCATCCAGCACCACACATCACATATAAACACACAAGAAAAAAGACAAAAAATAATAATAAAAATAAAAACTACCCCCTTAAATCCACAAAAAATAATAAAACACATCTAAAATTCATAAATCCCCTTTTTCTCCCTATCTTACTCAAATCCAGCTAGGCCTTGATCTCCCCCACCAATTTGGCAGTTTTCAATAAAATCAGAGGCTAGGACCTTCATCCCCGAACTGAAACGGACATGCCCCACCATTTTTATGAAGATCCATCACCTCTATGGCTATCACGGTTAATGGTCGATTATCATTCCACACCTTAGAACTTCATTTAAGGAAAAAGAAAGGAGATAGAAAACTTGGAGGTCTATGACATAGAATTTGAACAAACCTAATCCATGGCCCACTCCTAAAGCTATCTTTGATCAATAATTATCCTCTTTGCAAAATTAGGACCGGACCACTAGGGTTCGAGATTTTTGGGTAAAAATAATGAAAAGTGAAAGAAAGAGGACGAT
Source organism: Camphora micrantha (assembly GCA_003546025.1). Classification (NCBI taxonomy): domain Eukaryota; kingdom Viridiplantae; phylum Streptophyta; class Magnoliopsida; order Laurales; family Lauraceae; genus Camphora; species Camphora micrantha. The sequence continues at coordinate 10,516,047 of QPKB01000011.1, read as the reverse complement.
GTCCAATTCAAGAACAAAAGCACAAACAGCCTAAAAATCACAAACCGATTCAACTGGAGACCCAGATGATAGACACTCCACATCTGGCTATGCTATATTCATTGGTCCAATCTCATATCCTAGAATGTAAAAAAGCATATGACAGTTTCCCGATCAACTACAAAATCCGAGTACCGGTCTCTAGCACTTACCGCTACAAAGCTCTTTTGGGTCTCCATTTTGAAGAAAGATTTAAGAATTTATCTTAAAATTCCACCCATGATTTACTGTGTAATATTAGTGCAATTGCCTTGGCATCTAATCTAGTCTATCATGCATGCACCAAGAAGATTGAGGTCGATGATCATTTTATTAGAGAGAAATTTTTACGAGGAGACATTCAAGTCTGCTTCGTCAATTCTGTGGATTAGTCGGCGTATGTTTTTACATAAGGGAAAAGTTCAACAAGATTTACATTGTTAAAGAACAAGTTGCACGTCACTGATTGGTCGTTTATCTTGTGGGGGGCTGTTGACCAATCCAATCACACGATGACTGTGGTTCACTTAGCTCATCAAAACTCCAATCATAATATATAATGATCTTGTCTATCTCTCTTCTATGTTTAAATGATCTCATTGTATCCATTCTTGTCATGTATGATCCCTAACTTGTAGGTTCTTGATATGATATCTTTATATATACATACCTATTATATAGGATCTAGGATCTTACAAGAATCTCAATATTGAAATATAAATACGCTATCAATACAAGGTTTACATGAGTTCCGATCATAGAACTCTGGCATCCTAATGGATCCTACTTGGAGAGAAGTGAGCTTTCTGAAAAAAAAAAAAAGCATTTTTTTTTTTTTTGTTGTTTGACCCTTTGTTTTTAGTTTTTCGTGATTTGACTCCAACTTTATCTTCACTCATCTACACATGTAAATAAATATGGACCAAGGGGCTATAGGAGATGAGTTTGAGAAGAGTCTCAATTGTCAAATCTCTAAATATGTTCATAAACTTGCAGTTAAGAAAAGTTAAAAAAAAAAAAAATTTATGTATAACACAATTTCAAATAGAAAATTTTCAATGTCATTAGAGGCTGAAGCCAAACCACTGATAGCTAACACTCTCCTGGACGACCTGGGTTGATCCCTGGTATCCCAAGTTGACATCACCCCTTGTACCATTGTGCCAATGAGGGCAAACAAGAAAAATAAAAGAAGAAAACAAGGAAGAAAAAATGAAAAGCGAGAAAAGATGAAGAAAACAAAGAGAGGGAATATCTGTCCTAAATATTAATTGAACTAGTCCATGAATCAAATTAAATAACCAAGAATTAGCAATTGTCACAGGAACTATAGAATATTGAGAATATCACAGAAATATTCATTTTATGAATGGATCATTCAATTAATTTCAAATATGCCGTACCCTGCTCATCCCAATCAATAGAGCCCGGTTATAGTTAAAGCAGCTACTGTACAAGAGAAATAACTTGTTATACTAGTTATAGAAGAGCTAAAGGAGATTAAAATATATATATATATATATATATATGCTTAAAAAGCCAGTGCACTCATATTAGATAAATTTTCAATGAAGGTAATGTTTTTTTCTTTTCTAATTAGACTCCTTTATTTTACACAAACTCAAAGAGGTTCTATTAGTTTTAATGTGCTTCTTATAATCTCCCTTGCCTCAAATTCAAATGACAAGCCTCTTTTTTGCAAATGATGAAAGTGTCCCCACCTTTAACTACTCCACAACCTTTAAATCCAAAAGTTCAAAATAGAGATGAAATCTATAATTTCCTTTAGGATACCCACTTATAAAAAAGCGTTTATAAATTCACTTTTTTCATCACAAAAGTTCAACCATTTCTTGTTTACTTTTCAGATTGAGGGAACATAGATCAACATTCAAATTTACATAGATCAAAAGTGAGATTTACAGTTAGTGAATAAAAAAATTCATGGTTAATGTTAAAAGATGAGATCAAGATATTTCATGATTTTAAAAACGATCAGTTCGATCATATTTCCTTAACCCTTGATTTAAGAGCCTCAAATTTTATAATCGTTATCGACTTACTTCCTTCAAAAAGAATCCAATGGACCAGTAATTGAAGATCGGATGGGTGTCGAGTTAAAATCGGTGCTAACATAAACGGGAAGGAGTGGGGTCGGTGTGTGGGTATGATGGGATAGACCAATCAAAAGACAGCCTATGGAGCTAGACTGCATATGAACACAATGCATTTGCACGTATAACAGTAAAGTGGGAACATAATAAATCCATTATTGAAGTGGTCCCAATAATCTGGTGGTTTTAAAAGCATTTCATGGAAACCTAATTATTGCCATTTACCATCTAAAGTTATAGCTCATATAGTTAATGCAAGGGACAAAATGATTATATGTTCAAAGATTTCACACAAAAAGGAATTTATAGTAGAGAATTTTTTCTTGGTCATCTGACCATAAGGGCCAAGAGTGGTTTTAGTAATAAGAGCTAAAAACACAAGGGCTTGAAGTTGGCTGGAAACACAGGACCTTATAAAATTAAACCCTCCAAAAATGATTATTGAAAGCGTAGACATTACTTAAGTTAGAATGGATGCTTCCACAGATTAATTAATTAATAGGTAATGCGAATCCGATGGGATGAATGTATCACTAATAAGTGAACTTAGGTTGCATCAATTTTCTTTGGATCCAAATACTCTATTAATTAGCTTGTTCTCTATGACTTCTTAAGATATGACATGTGGATGCTCACTAGCATTATAAAATAGAAGAGATTTTTTTTTCAAGGTAAGATTGGTACCTGCAAAAATAAAAAAGGGATTGCAGAGACGAGAGTTTTTTTTTTTTGCAAATAAAAGAGGATTGTGATCTTATTTATGTAAAATAAAAAAAAACTAAATTCACTAGACATTGCATATAAATTTTAGATTGGATAGTTGTAAGTGTCTTATAAACTTAGAGCCTGTTTGACAAATCTTATATGTATGGAATAATAGGTTTTGTATAAATAGATTTGTTTCAAATGGAGTGGTTTGAAATAGATGTTTCAAAAAGTATACCATTTAGTATGAAAAATACACCGTTTTAAAGAAGGTCAATGGTTCGGACCTTGATTAAGGGGCGTGGAGTTTAGAAATGAAAATATAAGGGTCTACGATTTTTAAAAAATATCTCAAGATCTATGATAAATAAATGGCCCAAAACTATCCAATGGGCTGTGTTTGAACTTCTGAAGACACCCTACGGTTTGGATAGTGACTTCGGCTCCCACAATTAAAAGAAAGAAAAGAGAAATATTGGATAGTGTGTGATCACATGAAAATACAGCCATTTTAAACTTGAGTACATTAACGGTTCACGGTTCTTCATGAGTTTCTTAAGATCCATGATAAATCAAGGCATGAAACTTAACCCATAGCCATTTTATCTTTCCAAAGAGGATCAAATGTTTGAATCTTGATTAAGGGGCGCAGAAAAGTCCAAAAATGAAGATTTAACGGTCTATCAATTTTCACAAATATCTTGATGTTCATAACAAATCAACCACTCAAATTTGACCCAATGGCCGTGTTTGAGCTTCTGAAGACAATTAATGGTTTGGATTCCAATTCAATGCCCCTAATAGAGTAAAGGAAAAATTGGACAATGTGATCGATCATGTGAAAATCCAGCCATTTTAAATTTACGTACATCAATAGTCCATCATATTTCATAAATTTATCAAGATCTACAATGAATATAGGCCTTAATTTTTAGTAGTTTCTAGCTTTTCTAAGAAGAATATCAACATTTAGGATCTTGATCTAGGAGTCCCCAGAAGTCTAGAGAAGTAGATCCAAGGATTAACAGTTTTCATTAATATCTCAAGATTTGTGACAAATCAATGTCTCAAATGTTATCAGCCGGCTATTCTTACGCTTTTGAAGATAGCCAATGGTTTGGATCATGGTATGGTGGCCCAAAATTAAGAAAAGAAGAAAAAGGCAGGGCATCAAACTCACCATTTTTACTGTAGCAACACAAGTTTGCCCAGCGCAGACTTTTTTATTTAATCCCAAATGGCAGCAATTTTGGTTCTTTTCAAAGACAAAAAAAAATTATATTTTGCTATTCCAAACAGACATATCATTTGCTTCTTCCAAACAGTCTAATATGCATAAATATCTTTTTAAATCCACTTTAAGAGAAATAAACCTGAAAATTAGACTTGCAAACGTCACCATAGGTAATAAGATTCAAATCTTTAGGTGGTCGTTTCTTTGCATGTACATTCAAATCACCTTAGTAATAGGGTGTGTAAAAGGTGTTGAACGGATCGAGTTCAGCCCAAAATATTTTAGCATCCAAATTCAGAAGGTACGGGCACACTACCACCTTATTTTCACCTATATTGAGTTGAAAGTGATATATAAAAAGGGAGAGACTAAGAGAAAGAAGATTAGAGAGAAAAGAGAGAGCATTTATATTATCTCATTAACTATATGCAAATACAAAGGTAGAGAGACCTATTTATAGGCAAAGTAACCCCACAAGAGAGGAACCCTGATTCTAACCCTAACTCATCTGAAGTGAGCATCCACCCAAGATCCATATCTTATAACACTCCCCTTGGATGACCACCATTCAAAGATAGTTATCTCATTAAAAACCTTATTAAGGAAAAACCCAATGGGAAAAAAAACTAAAACAAAGGGAAAAAGAGTGCAACATTGTTCAAGATCATTGAACTGGTGTTGGTCGTGCATAATGCTGCCTCGTTAAAACCTTAACTAGGAAAACCCAATGGGATAAAACCTAGAAAAGGAAAATGAGTATAGTGCACAGATGTCCTAGATAGCATACTTCAGGATGCCCCCCTGATAAATCACTCCCCCTAATTATAGCAACCATTCACATGGTTTGATTATGAACTCTACGCATGCCAATCTCATATACAAGCTTTTAGAATACTGATATTGGCAAAGATTTGGTAAAGAGGTCAACTAGGTTGTTACTCGAACGAACTTACTTGATTTCAATTTCATTGTTCTTCTGAAGTTCATGAGTGAAGAAGAACTTTGGTGCTAAATGCTACGATCGTAAGAATAAAATAATCCTAAATCAATTGTTCTACGAAAATATCGTAGGATGTGTTTAATACCAATCCAGTGCCTTTGAGTTTGTGCGGAGCTATACCTGGCAAGTAGATTCACAAAAAATGCAATATCTGGTCTAGTGCATTGTGTCAAGTACATCAAGGCTCCAATAGCACTTAAGTATAATACTTCGAGACCCAGTACCTTTTCATTTTCCTCAATGGGATGGTATGGATCTTTCTTTATATCAAGAGACTGGACAACCATGTGGGTACTTAATGGCTGTGCCTTGTCCATACCAAATTGTTTTAATACCTTCTCGGTATAATTAGATTGATGGATCAACATCCCATTGGGATTTCTCTCGATTTGCAATCCAATATAGAATCTCGTTTTTCCAAAATTTTTCATTTCAAATTCTTTCTTTAAATAATCAGCAATTTCTTTGAGCCCTTCTAAAGTCACTATCAAATTTATATCATCCACATAAATTGCTAATATTGCAAATCCCTTCAAGAATTTCTTTATAAATAGACATGGGCAAATGGGATCGTTTTTGTACCTTCTTTTAGATAAGTATTCACTAAGACGATTGTGCCACATTCTTCTGGATTGCTTCAGGCCGTACAATGATCGTTTTAATTGGATTGAGTACGTACTCCTTGGCTTTGCTTCAGGCAAAGGAAATCCTTCCACGATTTTCATGTGAATTTCTGCGTCTAAGTCCCCATACAAGTAAGCAGTTATAACGTCCATGAGTCTCATTTCTAGATTTTGAGAAACTACTAAACTTATCAAATATCTGAATGTTATTATATCCATAATAGGGGAGTATGTTTCCTCATAATCAATCACAGGTTTCTGCAGGAAACCTTGTGCCGCTAATCGTGCCTTATATCTGATAATTTGATTCAGCTCATTCATTTTTCTTATAAACACCTACTTGTAACCTACAGGGTTAACATCTTTTGGGGTTTGTACTATAGGTCCAAACACACCACGTTTGTTGAAAGACTCTAACTCTGTTTTGATGGCACTTTCCCATTGTGGCTAATCATTTCTTTGTCGACATTCATTTATAGAACGTGGTTCTGTGTCCCAATCATCATCATCATTTTCCTTTGATATTTGTGTAGCTACCGCATATGCAAATGTGTTATCAATGATAATCTCATTTCTATTCCATCTCTCTCTTAAATAATTATAAAATATAGAGATCTCTTCATTTTCCGGTACCGATGCCTCATTAGGGGCTTCCAAAGTCTCACCAGGGACTTCCATTATTCTAGAGATAACGGACTTTGTCATAACCTCTTCAAGAGCATTATGTGCCTCTTTAGGAGGAACCTCTTCAGGAGCGTTACATGCCTCTTCGAGAGGATATGATGATGATTGCTCATTTCTCCTTTTTTGCAGAGCTGAGTCCTTTGAACCTATAAGTCTACCACGCTTCTGGCGTATCGCAGATTCTTTTGCTGCCGTTTTTTTATTTTGTCCTATAGGGACATTAATCCTGGCATGTGCATTCATAGCCGGCACATGTGACTTCGTGTTGCATCGTTAAATACATAATGTAATCTAGTTGTAATTTCTTATAAGTGCACAATTATCTGTACTTAATTTTCACATTGTGAAGTTCTTGGATCCAGATGAGACAGAGTGGAAGTATTCCATGTTAATTCTCGCCATTATTCAAGAACGGGTTATTCTACATGAACAATACGTTCTTCAGGAACTATCTTATCTCCCCCTAACGGTAGGAATATTGTCTCATCGAATTGAAAATCGAAAAAACAAGCAGTGAAGACATCTCCTATCATTGGTTCTAGATATCCAATAATCGAGGGAGAGTCATAACCTACATATTTTCTCAATCTACGTTGTGGTCCCATCTTAGTACGCTTAAGTGGTGGTATTGGGACTTGAACTGCACAACCAAACTTGCGTAAGTGAGAAATATTGGGCTGATGTCTTGATAAAAGTTGTGCAGGAGAATATTGATGATAGGCCGTGGGCCGAAGTTGAATTAACATTGCTGCATGTAACACAGCATGTCCCCAACTACTAATTGGTAATTTGGACTGCATCAGCAGAGTCCTATAAATAAGTTAGATGCGCTTAATCATGAATTCAGCTAAGCCATTCTGGGTGTTGACATGGGGGACAGGATGTTCGACTACAATTCCTAGAGACGAACAAAAATCATCAAAAACCTGTGATGTAAATTCGCATGCAATATCAAGACTTATAGACTTAATGGGATAAATCAGGGAAGTGAGCCATCAGTTTAATTATTTACGTTAATAGGCAGGCAAATGCTACGTTCCTAGTTGAAAGTAGACAAACATCCGACCAACAAGTAGAAACATCGATCAAAACCAAAAAATACTTAAAAGGTCCACTAGGGGGATTGATGGGTCCACAAATATCACCTTGTATTCTTTGTAAAAAGGATGAGGATTTGGATGTAACTTTTAGTAAAAGAGGGTCGGGTGATCAATTTCCGTTGTGAACATGGGGTACGTAAATAGCCACTAGGTATGTGATTGCATAGTTATGATGTTATGATGTTTTATTATTTTTGTTTAAGATATGGATCTTGGGTAGATGCCCACTTTTTCCACATCTGTGGCATGTGTCATCAGGACGGTGGGAAGGATTAGCCGGTGGATTCTAGTTGTTCTTATGCTGAGAGTCATACCACTTCTGGTGATTTTTGAATTTTGGTGGATAACCTTTAAAACCACCTCGCCTAGAGGTGTTATGTCGTTTACCTCTACTGGAGGATTTATGCTTGCCATTCCCCCTACCTCTGCCTCTGTTTGAGCTAAGACTGACATTTGTTTCAGGAACTGCCAAAGATCCAGTTGATCTAGAGTTATGATTTTTCATCAATACTATGGAATTCTGTTCAGTGACTAGGAGACATGAGATAAGTTCTGAATATTTGGAGAAACGTCTCTCTCGATACTAGTGCTGCAAGAGCACGCATGAAAAGTGGATAACGTTTTCTTCAATATCTGCTCCTCCGAAACCTTTTCACCACATAATCTTAATCTGGAAACAATATTGAATAGGGTAGAATTGTATTTAGATACTGTTTTATAATCATGTAACATCAGGTTTAACCATTCATTATGGGCAGCTGGCAGTATGACCATCTTCTGGTGATCATACCTATCCTTCAAGGATTTCCATAGGCCTGCTAGATCTTCCTTAGTAAGATATTCATTTTTGAGGTCGTCATGTATGTGATGGCACAGGAAGATGAGGGCTAACGCCTTTTTCTCTAGGGACATAATGTTATCTTCTTTTATGGTCTCTCCCAATTTCTTAGATTGCAAGTGGATTTTAGCATCCAGTTGTCAAAATAAGTAATTGTCCTCATTTATGTTAAGTGCTTTAAAGTCAAGTTTAGCCAGATTTGACATCATGCAAAAACTGTAATAAGATATATATATATATATATGAAGTTAATCGTATGCAAATAGTCAATAAAGTAAAGGGGTAAAACAATGAAAATTTAACATCATAAATAATTAAGGAAGGAATTATAACAAAAAAATTGGCCAATGAAAAGTTAGAACATTAGGTTCTCAACTTTGAGATTTAGAACTGATGGTTTTGTCAAGACTTCAGGCTTGATTTAAAACTTCAGGTCCATAATACATGAAATTAGAACTGCAGAGTCTGTCAAATCTTAAGGTTTGAAGTAGAACTTCTGTATCTAAAAAATAATCAGAACTTCTAGTTCTGTCAAAACTTCAGGTTTAATTTAATAGCTTTATAATTTTATAGATATGAATCTGTAGGTTCATATCAGTATTCCAACTTTTAGGACTTCTAATCTATAGATCAATGAACTTTAGGTTCAAATTTAGAACTTCTTGTTCTATTTTGTGATCCATTCATAGTATTAATAAATTAAAAAAAATAAAGTGTGCAAAAGGATTAACAGTAAAAAAAAAAAAAAAAAAAAAAAACTATGAATACCAGGTATAATAAACTAATTTCATGCATTCTAATAGAGTGGATTTGAACTATGGTTTAGATACCATTTACCGTGATTGCTATCTACAAAAAAATTTGGACTGTTGAAATACTGATCAGTTGCGTCTACCAAATAGTGCTCGTCGCCACGAATCTATAAAACTAAACCGTTTGTCGATCGGAAGTCGAATGAGGAAATTACGTTCAGTCAAGAATTCTATTGACCGAATAGATGGGGACCCACACCTGGAGCAACAACGTTTTCACTTCTCTGTTCTGTCTTGGCGTTGTCTGCTGGCGCCTGTCCTAAGGCGGAAGAAAGAAGAAAAAAATTAAGAGCAGCAGTTGCTACTTGTAATGCATGCAAAATGAATTTGGCGCTCGTCCCGAGGTGGAAAAAAATCAAGAGCAGCAGTTGCTGCTTGCAACTCACAAAAATCCAGAGCAGCAGTTGCTGCTTGTAACTCTAACAAATCGAGAACTGCTGCTTGCAACGCACAAATGGGCTCGTGCTGATAATGTGATATATAAAAAGAGAGAAACTAAGAGAAAGAAGATTAGAGCAAGAAGAGAAAGCATTTCTATTATCTCATTAACTATATGTAAATACAAAGGTAGAGAGGCTTATTTATAGGCAAAGTAACCACACAAGAGATGAACCCTAATTCTAACCCTAACTCATCTGAAGTGGGCATCCACCCAAGATCTATATCTTATAGCAGAAAGATCAAATTCCGTCAATCTCCTTCTATTTTTTTCAGTCCCTTGAGCTTTAAATTTGTACTCTGAGTCATTCAAATATTTTAATTAAACTAATGAACCTCAAGACCCATTTCATATCTTAAAACTTCATAGGTTTTGAGACATATTTGAAGAACCCACCAAAAAAATCAATAGATTTGACTTTAATGACTTTTGCGGGGCCCCAATTCATGTTCCAAACCATTAATAGTCTAGTACAAACTGTAAACCTCAAGACATAAAGCTTAATATCTTTGGTCCTGTGCATTTTAGGAAACAAGTGAAAATGAAAAACATGGAAAAGTACATCTAATTTCTAATGAGGAATTTCTTATGGTAAGCTAATCCGGAGATAACGAGAAGCAATCTTGTTAGATGGGACACAATTTGCCTTCCCAAATCAGAAGGAGGTCTTGGCTTTCTCAAGATAAAGGAGCTCAATGAAGCCTGTATGCTAAATCTGTGATGGTCTGCTGCCACGTCTGACTCTCTCTGGGTTATGCGGTTTCGCTCTAGATGTTTCAGAAGCTCCTCTCTTTGGAATTCTAGGAACCTAGTGGCTAGGTCCTGCATCTGGAAAAGAATCAAATCTATGTCTTTCTTCCTCCAGCGTGATAGCAAATGGACTCTTGGGAATGAGCACTCTGTAAGACCCCGACCCGAGTGACCTTGATTAGTGTTAATTAAGTCGTGTGTTAACTATAAGTGTGTTTAGTGTGTTTTGGTTTAGTTTGGGTTTAGAATAGTTTTGTTATAGCTTTGGGGAATTTTGAGTGCTTTTGTGATTAGTAGGGCCCTTTAGAGGTTCCTTTTATGACTTTGCGTTTACTTGGGGGATTATTCGAGATTCTTTGCATTTGTGATTTTATCTCGTTTCACTAATCTTGTTAATCTCTACAACTTTCATGTCGATCTGGTTCCCGTCTCGAATCCCGAAACCCGACTTCCATTGCATTGAGGGCAAAACAATCTTTTTACACTAAATCTGCACCCAATGTTTGATATTCCCGAAACCCGCGAAACGTATACTTTTTGGAAACTAAAAATTTCGACGATCATTTCTTCCTTCTTCGTCGATTTCATCCGAGGTCCCGAAAGCCATGATTTTGACCCCACAAAGTTTCCTAGTAGTGGAGCCCACTTGTAATTGCTATAAAAGAATCATTCCCCTTCCTTTCTCCATTTTCCAGCACAACAAGAGCCAACCTAGGATTTTTCCTTGCCTCTCTTCTCCCTCTTGCTTTTCCATCATCAAGACACCACCAACCTTGCATCTTTTGAGAAATGGACGTCATCATCTTCCTCACCATCTCAAGAGCTTTCCATTGACACTATTCTTGAAGAAAACTCTTCACTCTAAGATCCTCATTGAACTTGTCTTGCCCATTTGGAGAACCTATAGGTAAGCAATCATCTTCATCTTCTAGATTTGTGTTCTTGTGACCTTAGAGGAGCTCCATTTCCTTTATTGGAAGTTCTCTCTTCCTATGTATTTGTTTGATCCATTTTAGGGTTTGTTTTTGGGTTTTTTGTAGAAATTGTGATCTTGAGCTTGGAGAGGTGTCTAGGAGCTTGATTTTGCTTGTTAGAGACCTTGAGGCAAGTGGATGAAATGATGAATTTAATCACTTTAATGTTTTATGAAAAATATGTTGGTTTGTCTTTCTTGCCCATATTTATTGATTGCATTGACTTGAAATAAATGCTCATTAAGAGTTTTGCTAACTCATTTATTGTTTTGGAAATGTGGTTGATAGCTTTCCATTTATTACTTGATTGTAGCCAACTGACTCCTTGTGATTGTGGATTTTCTCTCCTCTTTTGTGGTTGAATGTGGTTGAGAAGAAGAATATGTTTTGATTGATGTTTATGGAGGTATTGATGGAGAAATGATGGTGTTAAGAAGGAGGATATGACCCTCTCATTTTGATGAGAAAGTGTGACTAATGGAGCTTTTAAGAAGTGGAAATGGAAGGGAGCAAACTGTCCCGGAATCAGTTCCTGGGCAGTTCGCTCGAGCAAACCTGACAGGTCGCTCGACCGACGTGTCCAAAAATGACTCCGAGTCATTCCAGTAGACAGTTCGCTCGAGCTAACCCCTTCTTCGCTCGAGCGAACACTCCCAAAATCACATCAAAGTTCTCACAGAAACTTATTAGTTCGAGCGAACTATTTGTTCGCTTGAGCCAACAGGTTCGCTCGAGCGAACCCTTCTTCACTCGAGCGAACAGTCCCAGAATTTTATCAGAACGTCACAGAACCTTGTTAATTTCAACGAACTATTTGTTCGCTTGAGCCAACACGTTCGCTCGAGCGAACACATCATTTGCTCGAGCAAACCTACCCAGACAACCATTCCAGAGAGCTCGTCGCTCGAGCGAACTCCTTGTCCGCTCAAGCGGTGATTAATTGTTCACCTGGGGTTGTTCTGTGAGCAAAAAGGAAACGTTTGGGTGATTGAGATAGGATTGTTGAGAACCATGTTGTGATGGAAAAACTTGTAACCATTGTTTAGCACCCATTTGAAAAGGGAAACCGAATCACAAGCTTTCATTTAAAGTTTTGAAAATCTTAAGGTGTATAAAGAGCCCGGAATGTCTCCAAACTCAAAGTGTGCCAATTTTTATTGTATATGACATACGGGACCTTTATTCACTTTGGTCGAATTTCGAATCCCAATACTTGTCCCAAACTTTATGATTTATGATTTAGCATTTCCGAAAATACTGAATTTGCAACTGTAGCATTTTGCTAGTCCCGATATGCACTTCCCGTTTGAAATGATATTTGTGCCTTCAAGCACCCCTTCCCGCCCGTTTATATAAGTGCATCATATGTCGTTGTACATGTCTTGATTTACAATATCTAACCCATGAGTCGGCACCACTAAGCTTGGATAACCTTGTTGGTATGATCCACCGACCTGGAGATCCCCCTCCCGTCTCGCCAGCTGCCATTTGGATCCCGCTACTCGGTTATTACCGTGGTCTTGTCCCGATGCCGTAGATTGCTACTCTAGTTTCCGATGCTCGGTTCACTACCGTGGTCATGTCCCGTATTATTATTATTGTATATGTATATGTTACTTATGTTGCATCTCCTCACTTCGGTGACTGAGGTCAACATCCTAATATGCTCATGTCACTTCGGTGATGGAGGACTTAGCTTCGTGTGGTTGCCATATTGGTTGTTTCCCGAATTCATTGGATACCTTACTTGTTTTAAATTGCATATATGTTTTGAATAGATGATCCTTTTGTTTTATGAAATCTATTGTTTTAACAGGTTTAAATGTTTTTCAAGGTAATTTCAATTGTTGTATTATCTTTTCACCCACCCGCCAAACCGTCGTGTTTGACTCGGTTACCCCGAGAAGGAGCACTTGGAGGTGGTCGGAGAGCCGTAACGTATAGTTGAGTGGCACGCCGATGATGTCGTTTAGACATTCAGGTGTTTGAGTTACGTAACATTTTGGGTTAGGGATTAACCATTATTTTGGGAACTTGCTATTTTGTTTATATTGGCCTTTGTTGGCCTCTATTTTTGGAAATTGTAATTAAATGACATTGCTGTAAACTTTAACTTTCTTTTGGGAAAATGGCTAATGATCATTGCTCATTTTGATACCGGTGTTAATTATGTTTTAATCTTGTTATTTTGGACATGAATGTGTAAATTAGATTTGCTACACGCTTCCGCACTTAAAAAAAATATCCATGTTGATGTGATATCCTCACCGCGGACACCTGTGGGAAATCGTGTGTACGAGTGGCATCTTTGATGGACTCGTATACGTTTTGATTTAAATTAATTCATAGGATTGTGTATTATTCATTCATCATCCACATAATTTCATCTAATGAGTTCCCGATCCCGGATTAGGCCCGTGGGACTCAGTCCGGAGTCGTGACATGCTCTATTAGCTTGTGGTATGACAAATGGATAGACCATGATCCTATAGCTTCCAGATTCCCCGACCTCCAGTTCTCAGATAAGGATTCTATAGTGGCAATCATCCAAGATAACTCTTGGCACATCCCAAATCACCTTCCAGCAGATCTTCAAGCCTTTCTTCATCATTCTACTAACTATATTTTCTGATGAAATTCACACCTGGACACTCTGTCTTGGCAAGGGAACTCTTTAGGCATTTTTTTTCCCCTCAAAGTAGCTTAGAACCTCCTGAGAACTACTGCAACAAAAGTGACTTGGGCACGTCTGACCTAGAACAAATTTGTCTGCCCCCGTTTGGCCTACTTTAGTTGGCAACTCCTCTACAAAAAAAACCTCCAACATACGCTTGGGTGAAACACAGAGGTATGTCAATGGCTTCTAGATGTTATTACTGTTTCAGTTCTAAGGAAATGGACTTACATCTATTTTTCTCCTACAACCTGGCTCAACAATTCTGGTCTTGGCTCCTCAGCCTTGATTGATCTTCTCCTTCCTTCCATCTCTCTATAACATACATTTAGACGGCAATTGCTTAAGATGAAGATGCTTATGGAAGAAAATGTGTTGTTGCTATCTTCTTCCAAGTCATCTCCGTTCTTTGGTCTCTTCGAAATGACTCTTAAGCGTCAAAATTGGAAGCCTTCCTTGCTGAGAGCTAAGCTTCTCTTCCTGGATCATATATATAACGGGTCTGGTTAGCTCCCTGCCAGCATTGAGACACTCATTGCCTGCTCATCCCATCTTAGTCTTATTATGGGTGGCAGTTTAGTTTTTTGTTTGTATAGTTTCCCTGTCCAGGTCTTTTGATTGTTTTCTTTTTATGTTCTGGGGGCTTTTAGTCTAGTTCATTTCTTTCTTTAATACAAACTTACCCTCTAGCCAAAAAAAAAAAAAAAAAAAAAAAAAAATTCCCATTTTTTTAATTATCTACACTTTTATGGGCTTCCCATTTCATAATCCAAAATGTTGAATATTTTCATAGAAATAATATACATCAATGCACGATTTCATATCTTAGATCGACGTGGGTTTTGAAAACTATGAAAAATATAAAAAACAACTTAATTCTACCTTTTTACTTTATGCACTTTTTCTGGTCTCTAGTTCATGATCTAAACCGCTTGAGACCGGTCCACTGCTTCTTTTGTATAAAAGTTTTTCACGGGCCCACACACTCATCAAAGTCCCAGATTAATTGTGTTAAATAGAGGTCTCTCTATTAATTGTTTGCTAATGTTGAAAATGGTACTTTCGGAGCAGCATGATAATATATGTTTCGTATTCTGAAAATTATAGGTATTTAAATCATATATATTTTAATATCGCATGCCTATTTTACATGACAAACAACCCCTCACTGCATCATGACCCCACAGATTCTTTCAATTCCTACCTTAAATTTAAGTAGAAAGTTCATAAGAAGTCAACAGCCTACATTATTCTGTTCCATTTTTCTTTTGATCCAAGCAATACCCACCTCCAACTACCGACCCATTCGATCGAGATTAAACGCAAATAAAAACAAAGTTAGAAGAAGAGTTAACGTCTTGGACCGCTCTCAGGTTAGGAGGTCGCTCTCCTTCTCCTACTTCTGCCACCAATTCTCTCCAATAGATTACCCCACTTTAGATACAAATCTCCCTCGTTCCAATGCTGGCGTTGGAAAGAGAGAGAGAGAGAGATTCGAGCTTTGGGCCACACCAAAGAAAAAGCAGACGAAATATATCTTTCTCTCGCCCTCTCTCTCCCTTTGCTGCAAATCTTCACCGGTCCTTTGTGGGGAGAGAAAGAAAGCTGAGTTTCTGGGCCATAGCTAAAGCAAGAGTGGAGCAAAACTTGCCTCTCTCTCTCTCTCTCTCTCTCTCTCTCTCTCTCTCTCTGAATGAAGAGCAACACCATCCCATCTACCAAATCTATCTAATCCCACTGCTGGATTAGAGAGAGACAAGGAGATATTGAACCAAAACCAAAAGAAATCCATACCTATCTCTATATTCATCTCTTCCTAATCTCTCTCCAGTGAAAAACACCTCCAACCCATCCAACAAATCACCCTAATTCCTTGTTAGAGAGGAGAGGGATCTAAGAGGCCAAGCAAAGGAAACCCATTTCTCTAAATCTGGGTTTTTGGGTCAGACCCAAAGCAAAAGCGTAGCAAAATTAACCAATCTCTCTCTGAAATGAAGAACAGCAACAGCAACCAGAAGGTGATACTCTTCAACACCTTCTCCTTTCAAAAGCAGGGATTCTTAGGCCCGTCCCATCGTCTATACCTCCTCTCCTTCCTTTCGGTCTTTGCACTCATTCTCCTCTTCCTCGCCACTCTCACCACCAAAAGAATCACCTCTTCTTCTTCTTATTCTTCCTCTATTCCTCTCCCACCACTTCCTTCTCATGTCCTCGACGCCCTACTCCACTACACTACAATCTCCAACTCCAGCTCTCACATGTCCCTCGCCGACCTCCGCACCATCGCCACCGTCCTCCGCCACTGCGCCGTCCCCTGCAACTTCCTTGTCTTCGGCCTCGGCTTCGAGACCCCCTTCTGGAACGCCATCAACTACAACGGCCGAACAGTCTTCCTCGACGAGAACGAATACTTCGCCGCCTGGTACGAGGAACGCCACCCCCACCTCGAGGCCTACGACATCCTTTACACCACCTCCGTTGCCCAGATGCCGGACCTCATTGCCGCCGCCCGCAACCAGGCCAAGACAGATTGCCGTCCAGTTCAGAACCTCCTCTTCTCCGACTGCGGTCTCGCCATCAATGACCTCCCCAACCACCTCTACGACGTAGACTGGGACGTCATCCTCGTTGACGGCCCACGTGGCTACAGCCCGGAGGCTCCCGGCCGGATGTCCGCCATCTTCACGGCGGCGGTGATTGCGAGGAGCCGAAGAAAGGGCGACGCTGCAACAAATGTGTTCGTGCATGATTTTGAGAGGGAGGTGGAGAGGTTGTGCAGCGAGGAGTTCTTGTGTGGAGAGAATATGGTGCAGTCGAGCGGATCACTCGCGCATTTCGTCATAGAGAGGGCAGATCCCAACTCGTTTGAATTTTGCCGCAACCGTACCTCGTTGCCGTTGAAATGATCTTGCATGATATGGATTTGTTTTTTACTTTCCTTTCTTTTTTTCCCTCTATCCTTCAAGAAGTCTCTTGCTTTTGTGGAAACAAAGTGTTTGTATGTGTTTTGGGGCTTTGGAGCTCAATCATTATTTTTGTTTAGAGAGAAAAAACTCTCCAATGATCGTCACTCCTTTTATCAATTTCCTCCCCAAGTCCTCAATGGCATTTAAAATCCCGCACTGTCTATGAGTAAAAGATTGTGGACCCGTTGTCTGAAAGGCGAAAATTGAAATCCTACATGATAGATTCATAGAATTCCCTCGGAAAAAAGAAGAAACAAAAAAACTTCATCTGTCTTTTGCACGAGTGCAACTTAGGCATGTTTGCATAATTTTTGTGCTAGTATATTTCTATTCCGAGAATGGATTGTTTTGAAAGTGATTTTGTTCCGAAAAATGGTCTGTGCTCACTCGTTATCTAGGTTGCACTTATTTTGAAATCTAATAATTATTGTAAATTTCACTTGTTTTGCATGTTTTTTACATATATGTACTTTCTAATTTTATTGAGCATCTCACGAATTGCAAGACGCACCTAACTGTTTTCTAGTGTTGCTTCCTAAGCAATGTCTAATTGTATTGACCCCAAGTAGATTGGACAACCACCTAAATGTAGGCATGCAGTCTTGACCTCATGGATGCTTCTATGCATCGCTTCCCAACTTGATGTTAATTTGCTTTTGCTAGAGTTGAGATTAGCATAAAATCTCTTATCTCAAATTTAACTATAGTAACTCTATAGCACACTGCTGCTACCAAGAGAAACCTTTATCATCAGTGCCAATGGCGGACCCAGGAAACTCAACTTGGGGGCGTTATGCAAAAACAAATATTGAGGGAAGGGGCAAACGTAAAAGAAAAATACATAATAATTCTCAAAAACCGAAGGGCGCTTTTCAAAATTCTTTAACTCTTTTAGGCAAAACCCTGTACCTGGGTCCACCCTTGATCACAGCAGGCCTCATTTCTTAGTAAATTTTTTGATAGGAATTTGCGGTGTGCTGGTGATTTTTCAATGTCCCCCAAAGAAATATTGGGGGAAGGGGCAAATGTAAAAGAAAAATTCATAATAATTCTCAAAAACTGTAGGGGGCTTTTTAACATTCTTTAACTTGTTTAGGTAGAACACCGTACCTGGGTCCACCCTTGATCACAGCAGGCCTCATTTCTTAGTAAAAATTTGATAGGAATTTGCTGTGTGCTGGTGATTTCTCGATGTCCCCCTCATGGTGTGCTGGTGAGTTCTCAATGACTTTGAATTCCAACAACCTAAGAGCACCAACAGCACTGTGAATTACCAAAAGGAATCACCCCCCCCCCCCCCCCCTAATGCCACATGTGACTTGCATTTGGCATGAATGATGGATATGCCAAAATCCAAGTATGGAAAGTATGCAAAAAGGAGGCCCATAAGAATGCAAAAGCTTCTCTTTTTTTTTTCCTTTTATGATCATATTTCTTTGCTATAATTCTGAATTCCAACAACCTAAGAACATCTCCAACAACACTGTTAATTGCCACATGGACACCCCAACATCCGAAATTGGCAGGTAGCACTATTCCAATAGCCATGTTATATGTAACTTGCATTTGGCGTAAATGATGGATATGCCAAAATTAAAGTATGAGAAAGTGGCATACCTTTTAATATTTTGATATATTTTATGCAAAAAAGAGGGCCCACAAGAGTGCAAGAATACAAAAGTTTTTTTTCTTTTATGATGTGGGTCCCAAAAGAAGATAAAGATATAATAAGATAATAATTTGGCATACGGGGTAGAGTCCCATATTTAGGAGAAGCGAACTTCCAAACCTTTAAATTGCCATATAAGCTTTCAAATGAGATTTGCCATCTCCAAAATAATATATCCATTGTAGATGCTCTAAAAAGTCACTTTGATACTTTAGAATTCCCAAACTCCAAACCTTTAAGCATTTCTGATGCTCCTCCACCCAAAGGAAGATTGAACAATTCCCACCCAGGCCCGCAAAACATTGTTTGGAGAATTACAAATTCTCTGAAATTTTTAAAAGAAACAGGCCCTAAGGGCATGTTTGGTAGTCAATAAATGCACGTTTGCGCCCTTTTCGTGGAAAGAGGAAATTGTCACGTCAGCGAAGTCCTTGGAAATGAACACCATGGAAATGGAATTCTATCGAAAGTAATAAATACATGTTTTGGTGCAATTTTCTTTTTAATTGATGCTAATATTGGTTGGTGTGGCGGCGGAGTCCTCAGTGAAGACCAATTCTTCTTGTTCGATGCAGTAATTTTCCATGAAAAATATATATATATATATTATTTTTTTACCCTAAAAAAAAAAAAAAAGATGAAGACTATTCTAATATGAATTCGAATCAAATAGATAAAAGTTGGATTCCACTTGGAACCCCAAATAGAGAAAAGGTACCATTGATGATCAACTTGATTCGGTTATTGATTGGAGGCCTGAACATGCAAAAACAAGACACATGTCAGTCCCTCAAACACAAGCCATAACAAGGCCCTGTATTAACACAGTCAGCAATGCAGCCAATTGCAAATTTTCCAGGATGCTCTATGTGGCAATTGCCGCACTATCATGGCATCAATCAACCTAAGCTTTTGATGTCAAAAGCAATGTTCCTATCACAAAAATAATGCAAAACTAGTAGTGTAGAGAAAAACTAACTTTGTGTTTGGCAATTCTTATTTTTGTCTTTTATCCTCTTAAAATGGATTCAAGACTCATGGGGAGAATTGGAATAGACTTCCACCTCTTAAGCGGACAAAGGTGTGCATGAGACAGTCATTTTAGCACTATCATTTTTCTTTCCTTTTTTTAAACATCTGGAACCCTAAAAAATTATTTGAACCGTTGGAAGTATGAAGAAGGTCAAACACGGTCAGGGTTCAAATTTCAGCTGTTGATCTATCATAGATATCAAGGCTTTCGTAAAATAAAAATGTGAGCCATTTGATCTAAATTTCTGGACAGTGTGGCCCCCATAATCACGATCTGAACCATGGATCTTCTTTGGATGGCCAAAATTGGTTATGGATAGAAAAGTCAGCCTTTGATTCCAAGTGGATTTTGAGAGATGTACTAAAAAGTTTATGACCGTTGATGCACCATGCATGATTAACTGGGTTTAGAAAGTATTCATAAGCAGTTTTGTTTTTTGTATTTTCTTTTATAATTTTTGGGACCATGGATCATGATCCAAACCATTTGATATATTTAAAAGATCATACATGACTATGAGTCCAAATTTTAGCCATTTGATCATCATATATTTTGAGATATTTACAAAAAAATAGAAATTTAAATCTTTTTCTTTATATCCATGGGCCCCAAACACAAGATCCAAACCGGTAATTCTCTTTGTAAGGATAAACATAATTTTGAAGTCAAATTTCAATACTTGATTCCTCATAGATCTCGAGATATTTATGAAAAACTTTCAACTATTGCTTTAAAAATATCTATTTCAATCAATTTTTCTGTGTTACCAAACAAACTATTTCTAAAACATCTATTTTAAATAGGGCCATTTGAAATAGATCTACTTCATGCAGATCTATTTCAAATAGATAAGATTTGCCAAACGAGGTAGACATCTAATTGCATATAACTGGTCAAGCTAGGTTATCCAAACTCCTGACCCATAATCTAAACAAGAAGTCATGACCTGTATTGTGTCCATGAAGAACAAATTTGTGGATATGGAAACAATCAATCTTCAATTACCATAAGTTCATTTATTTCTTTCAAAATAGTGAACTCAACTTACAAGCTCCATGGATTTGGCAGTTAATCCATAACTCCATCATTCCATAACCATGCTAAAAAACCCAACTGAGATATATCATTCCACAATCAAAAAGCACATTCAACATGGACCCATTCAAGATGGACACATTAAACATGGACACATTAAATATGGAACATGCATAAAATGCCCTAATCAATAATGGGAACAAAGTCACGTTTGTTGCTACAACTCAATACCAGGATGGATGGAATCAAGAATCTGAACGGCTCAGTTGATATATATCAGACCATTCACATAACATCACTCATATGGACCTCTTTAGTTCGCCCGATCGCTGATCCAAGATGACCGTTGACGAATCCGTGATTTCAGCGAAGATGAACTCATATCATTTCTCAAAAGTTGGATTTTCATGAAGTTTTATAGGCAAAAGGGGCGAAAAATGGAAAAATGACCCAAATTTTAGGTTTTCATGGAAATCCGGGTCACCTGTGGCCATGGGGCTTTTAGGCCCCGTTTCAGCTGTTTTTTCGACCTTTTTTTTCAGTTTTTATTTCTTTTGCATATTTTTCTTGATGTTTTTGGACACTTTTTGGCATTATTTTCTTACAGTAAATTTGATGGAAAGATGCAAAAAACAAGGAGTAAAGTTTCCAATTTTGCAGGAAAGTTGAAGACCTTTGTCGCAAAAAGGCTTTGTTTTGTCACAAGAAGCTGAAACTTGTCAAATGATGTTGAAATGACCTAAAACTTGGTGTGAATCTTCTTGGAAATAAAATAAGACTATCCGCAGGCTCTGATATGAAAATCATTACTGTTAGGGGTCTTGTCGCAAGAAGAATCCATTTTATCGCAAGAAAGATGCTGCAATTTGAAATTTAGTCAAACATTGTCCGATTGAGCTGACACTTGATAGAGAATCTCTTAGAAGTATCTTAAAATGATCCATGAGCTTTGATTTGTAAATTATGGCTTCGAAAGGCTTCATCGCCAGAAAGCCGGTTTTGCCACTGAAGACTAAAGTTGGGTCAAATGATGTCTAAATACCAAAAATTTGATATGGGGCCTCTTGAGAGTATTTTAAGATCATCCATGCACTCGGATTTCAAAAATGAGGTCTCCAAGGTTGTCACCAAAAGGGCTGATTTCGTCGCAAGAAGAACGCGATGTTTGCACTTTAGGCTAAACAGTATCGGAATTATCTGAAATTTAATGTGGAGCACTTTTGTGGTATTTTAAGACCAATTGTGTGCTTAGTTTTGGAAAATACGGTCTCCAGTACTGTTGTCCTCAGAAGGTCCCGTTTCGCCGCTGGAAGAGTGAAGTTGGACTAAATGATGTTGAAATGGCTCAAAACTTGATGTGAACACTTCTATATACTGTATTGGAGGATTTTGAACTATTCAAGTAGTTTTTGAGAAGATTTGATGCCTAAAATAGCTGTTGCCCATTTGAGCTATCCGCACATGAAATGACTCTAAAACTTCTCAAAAGTGGTGTGAAATTTTTGAAAATCACAATTGTATGGCTTCATGAAGCTTCATGTGACTTCCTTGATGTTGAAAATGTGTGGAGAGACATGACTGACATTTTTTGTGTCAACAAACCTTTTGAGCCAAATCCAATAGCATCTACAAATCAAAATAGAAAGTATAGTATGAAATTGATGGTTATAATGAAGCTTTGAAAATCCATTGGGATGAGAGAGGAAAATTGCAATTGCCTTATGAATGTGGATGCTTTGAGTCATTATAATTCCTATTGTGAAGAAAAATCATTTAGATCTCTTTCTTCTCTAAGTTCTCTAAGAGTTCTTGAAAAGTTTCTTAGAAAAAAACTATCTTTTCCCTATCTTAGTTAGAAAACAACTTTTAGTAGCTTATATTTAAGTTCCCTTAGGAAGCTTTCCTTTCTAAATCACTATGGGCATGCTTGGTAATAGGCGAGGAAACCATAGATCTTATGATTCTTCACTACCACTGGAATAAAGATTCATCGCTGGGGATTTGTATAGTTGAGGATTTCACATTGATATTGGTATGTATTAATAAATATAGATGAGAAAAGTAGGGTTTGGTGTGCAAATCCACTTAAGTGAGGATTTTAAAATCTTATGAGAGTTGGTCGGATCTGAAAATCCTATCAAATGAAGATTTTCATTCGTCTAAATCCTCAGGAATTAATTTATAATTGCCAAACATGGATTTACTCCAAATTTATGGAAACTGAAAATCTTTTCACTAAAGATTTGGTTGCCGAACGTAACCTATAGGAGAAGCTTTTTAGCTTGAGGAAACTCAAGGCCGGTTAGGCAACTCTAAATATATGCTCTCATTGTGTGATTTAGAGCTTATTTGCATATCAGAGTATTTGGTAAACCTCTAATTAATTCTCTGATTTTACAACTTATTTACAAATTAGAGATTTTGGCTGTAAAACAAAGCCAAGGAGTTTGCTCGGTTATTTTTATAGGTTTTTTTAGGTAAAGTGGATAGAAGTGGACAATGTAAAATTTATGCGTTTTGGATCAAAATAACCTCATAAAATATCCAAATGATGAAAATGGCAAGTTGTACACTGTAATTCTTCAAAGGTAGGCCCCAATTATGTCATGAAATAAGAGTTTTTTTTTAAATAATTCTTTCATACACTAATTATAAATTAGAACTTAGAAGTTAGAGATTTTATTTTAAACTTTAATCTAATTATCTCTTACTAATTAGATTAAAGTCTCAAATTGGCCTCTTAATGGTGTAAGAAAAGGGAGCATTTATCTTATCTTAATTGGAGACCTTAAAGCAAAAAAATAATCAAAATACAGAACTCATCCAAACATGGGTATATATATCTTGGTAGCCTAGACCATAAGAAATTAAGGCGCCATCTGCCTGCCAAATTTGGAAACCACCCTTCAAAATCCATGGTTTCTTATCCCATACAATGAGATGGGAAAACAAAAAAGAAAATCATATGATCAAATTTGATTTGAAATCTAAAAGATTATGATATATCTACATTAGATATGTTTATCCTATATGAAAAATCGAAAAGTTAAAATCAAAATTGAAATTTAGTTGAGCAATCAAAATCAAAATTAAGATGAAATTGAGCAATCAAAATCAGCATCTTTAGTATGTAATACTTGAAAACTTATATGTGATTTTCAAATTAAGCCAAAGAAAATGAAGAATAGAATGTGATTCATAATATATAGAGGAAGGATGGAAGGAAAAAAGAGAGGAAATGGACAAAGTGCATTTGTGTTATTTAAAAATTTTGGTAAAAAAGTCGGAGACAATGAGGGTTGAATTCGAAAAGCAACCATTTGAAAGAAGTACGAAAAATTTAAAGACTATTTGGAAGGAAAATGTTATCCTATGAGCAACTGCTACAAGTGCAGTACTCCAACACTATGTGGCCTAGTTATGGCCACCTTTGATTCGTGTAGCCGCTTTGATATTGTTTTCCTCCCATGATCTGGCATAATTCCCATTTTACACTCACGAAACCTTTAAAAAATTCTACAGTTGAGATGTCCTTAAATTCTATGGCAGTTAAATCTGTACATATGAGCTACCTGACTCATCAGGTCATGGCTGAGGCCCATTAATGTGTTATGTATATAAGTTCTTCTTAGTCTCTAGCCCATTGTAAGGCCTTTTCTGTATAAGTTCTGGTTATCGCCAAAGGGGTTTTTGTTCATTGGAAACCATGATTCATTACGTAACATGGTATCAGAGCCCTGAACTTTTTATGTTTCCTTTGTTTCAAATCATCGCTTTCGGAAGAGTCGTGGGCAGGGCTTTGGCCCTCTTCGTCATTAATCATGCTCATGATTTTCTCACCAATCTTCCTTGTCTATGTTTATTTATGTTAATGCTTCACTCCTAACAATGGGCTGTTGCATATTTGCAACTTCTTCGATCCTAACTTCATACTAAATTGCTACTGTGGTGATTTGGTCATCTTTTGGTGATTTCAAAGTTCAGTGTCTTGCTTCTCTTCTTTTCTTGGATTGGAGATCTCCCACAATCATAGTGGTATCTACATTAATCAAAAGAAATATGCGGAAGACTTACTTTCTCTAGCTCATTTGACGGATTCCAAATTTCTAACACACCTATGAAGTTCAATTCTAAACTTCATAGAGATGAGCCTTATACATCTTACCATGACATGTCCTAACATCTCTCATGCGGTCCAAATTGTTAGCCAATTTGTGAGCAATCCTTACAAACCTCATCTCACTGTTGTTCACCTCACTCTTCATGCTTATGCAGATGCAGACTAGGTTGGATGTTCAGGCAATAGAAGATCCAAAACCAGCTAGTATTGTATGTTTCTCGACTCCTCTCTCATTTCCTAAAATTGCAAAAAGCAAGCTATCGTTTCCAAATTTTATGCCGAAGCTGAATACAAGTCTATATCTTCTGCTCGTAGTGAAATTGTTTGGCTCCAGTGCCTTTTTGAAGAACTTAGTGTTCTTATTCATTGTACAACTACTCTCAATGCTAATTATAATACTAGTTCCATACAAATTAAAAATAATCCGGTCATTCATGAGAGACCCAAGCACCTTAAAGTTGATTGTCATTTCATTCGTCATCATATTCTTTTGGGTCTTCTTCATGTTCCTTATATTAGTTCTAGAAATCAACCGGCAAACCTCGTCACTAAGGCTCTACCCCGACCGCACCATGATTTCTTGTTACCAAATTGATGCTTTTTCTAAATCGGCATCAATTTGAGGTAGAGTGTAAATATGAGCTACCTTACAGGTCATGACTCAGGCCCATAAAGGCTCAAGCCTGAAATGTATTATGTATATTAGTTCTTCTTAGTCTTTGCTCAAGCCTGTAATGTATTATGTATATTAGTTTTTCTTAGTCTTTGGCCTATTGTAAGGCCTTTCGCATATAGGTTATGGTTATCCCTATAGTGGCTTTTGTTCAATAGAAATCACAGTTCATCAAGTTACAAAATCAAGGGGTAGGATAATCTCATGGGGTTGATATGTTGGATACCCCTTGTCCACAAGAAAACCTTTTAATTTATATTCTCCTATTGCTAAATTTGCATCTAAAGAGGCCCCACGAGTTGGGCAAATATAAGCTATACACATCCTTCTCCCAAGTGAACAGTTCCCTAATTGGAAAAAAAAAAAAAAAAAAAAACCTCATGGTGTCCATTTCTCAAAATTAAGGAGGTGTTTGGGTAATAACTATAGCATATAATATCACCAAATTTAAATAATATTGTAAGATTTAATTATCATAGAATAAAATAGTGTCATATTATAATATTGTGTCACTTATGGTGCTTGCCAATTTTTACGAATTTCAATATACTCATAAAGTATTTGGTAATTTAAAAAAAAAAACACTAGATAATGCACCAAAAGTAAGAACTGAAGAGAGAAATAGGGATGAGAACTCACTAATTAGTACTCACACGAGAGTGATTTAATATTGGTAACCAAGGTAGGGCCCATTTAATTAGAAAGTTATTGGACTAAATGTTAAAAACCACAAGCAATGTTGTTTAATCAATGTGGGTCCACGTGTTGGAAACCACAACATAATACATCTAAGGGTGATTATATCAGAGGACCCTATCAAGTCTTAGACATCATTGATGAATCTATCTATAAAAATCAATGTAGGACCCATTTGATATTAATAGTCATATTAACAAAGATAATTATAGTAATCACTAGGGGGCCACTGTTGTGTGTGTAATCAAACAATAAAATACTGCAGGTGCATGGCGTCTATAAATAGACAACGACAAGTAGTACAGGTCAAACCCACAGAGAGCGATCAAGAAGAAAAATCTAAAATTAATAATGCATAAAACTAAAGCAACTAGATTATGAGATGTTGATAATAACAAAGAGATAAACAATAATGATAAATAGATCAAAGCATCTAGAATCCATTAAGCTTTCCAAAACATCATTTTTTCATGCAAACACATGTTGATCAGTTTTTTTACTTCAAATCTGGACCCAATCAAGGCATCCAAATCCAAATAATTTAACTTTGAAATCAATTTTTCTCAAAAGAGACGTTTTCTATAAAAAATTATCAAAACACCCAAGACCTCCTTCCCTTTATAAAAGTTTTAAAATTACCTAACAATCACATATCAAACCTATGCATAGACTATAAAAAAAGAATATATTCCCAAGCATAATCTATCAAAAGTAAGCATAGATGATAAAAGGCTTATTTTAATATTGAGAACTACAAAAAGAAAGGCACCTGGTATGAAGACAAGCTCATTCTAAGATTCAAACACAAATTGATCAACAAGCATTCACATGAATAAAATGAAAGTTGAAGTATACTTAACTTCATCTAGAGCCCCGATCGCTATATTGCACACCCATTGCACATACGGAAAAGATGATTTTCATTTAATAACATTCTTAAATACAACTTTAGCTCCTCCTAAAACTAAGTTTTGCTTTGACAAGGCCCAAAGCTACCTTAAAAATATAAAAAAATGGGGAACTAGAACTAGAAGACCTAGATCTAGAAGGGGGGAAGAGAATAAGAGGGAAGAGGAGAGAGAGGGGAGTGAGACGTCCAAGCCTAGGAGAGCATGGTAATGGTTGCACCCCCCCCCCGGGGGGAGAGAGAGCATGCTTGGATATCCCCACCTAGGGGTCTATATATAGTTTTTTCCTCCTTTGTGGCTTGAGACTCTTCCAAAAACAAAACTCCATCATAGCTTGGCCTGTAAGCAAAGCAATTGCAATTTAAATTGGAGTTGATTTGATCTTCTTTCTTTATTTAAGCAACGGGTCCCATGGGAAATCACTTGTTGTATAGTAGATAGGAAACCAATGGTGTATATTGAGCAAATGATGAGAAAGAAAGGGAGATGGTGAGAGGATGAGGTGGACGTCCAAGGCCAATGGGCCCCAGGGTTGGACTTCCACATCCTTGGCTTCTTCTCGAGTGAGAGATCTTTATCTCTTTCTTTTTTTGACTTGATGTTCTAATCCTTCTTGATTTTTATCTCCTTCTTAGTGAGTCATCACCAATCTAACTTGGATAACACTTCCTTAATTCAAATTCTATATGAATTCTTTTATAACATTCTTGATTTGAAACTCAAATCTTGATAGGAGAGAAATCTTGAAAAATTGGAAAATTGGAGAGAAAGAGAGAGATTTATGCATAAGTGGAACCACACCCTTGGGCGTGCATAAAATTGGAGAGAAAGAGAGAGATTTATGCATAAGTGGAACCCACCTTGGGCGTGCATAGGGAAGCACGCCCAAGGGTGTGGTTCCCTTTTTTTTTTCTTCTCTCTTTTCTCTTCTTTCTTTCTTCAATTTATCTCTTTCATGTGGGTTCCCATTGCTTGTGACAATCCCTACAAAATAAAATAAACAAATCACTAGCAATGAAATAATTAAAGATTTAATGCATGGGATGCATGGGTCCAACCTAATCCAAGATGAACTAACGAAATGGTTGCAATGGGGCCACAGTGCTTTAGATCTATTGAGTGGGACCCAGGGGTGATGAAAAACACTAATCTCATAAATTCATGAAAAATTAAGGGTTTTAAACTAATTTTCACTATAAGTCCATATTTATGCTCAAATGCATGAAATCATGGGATTATGATGCTAGTT
This sequence comes from Camphora micrantha, assembly GCA_003546025.1. NCBI lineage: Eukaryota > Viridiplantae > Streptophyta > Magnoliopsida > Laurales > Lauraceae > Camphora > Camphora micrantha. Next base: position 10,487,733 of record QPKB01000011.1, on the reverse strand, counting down.
GCCTTAATAAAGTCTACAACTGTACATGAAATGGTGACTTTTTAGCCCCATTTTGCAGACTTATCAGTCACTAAACAATGAGACCCATTTAATGATGACAAACTAATAATTACAATCACATAGTCTAATATTGGTAATGAATATGAGACCCACATAATGCTGGTAGTATGGGACCCACTTAATGTTGGTAATCATAGGAGAAGTCACCTCATGCACGAATTGTCTTCAAATGGGTGAAATTAAGAGGGATAAGGAGGTTAGCCATTCCTTCGGGCCTCTCAAAGAAATACCACATAGCATGGAAGGCCATTGAGAAGTTGCCGTGTGTATAATGATAGAAATCATGTGATAAGGTAGAGATTTTAGGGGTAGAGGGAGAGGTTTTAGGGATTAATTAAGAGAAATCGTGTGAAAAAAAAAAGAGAGATTCTAGGGGAAGTAAATGGAATCGATTAGAGAGAGGCATAAAAAGGGATTTTAGGGGAAATAAATGGAATAGATTAAAGAGAGGTGACCCAAGGAGAAATAGTGGATAGTAGAATGAGAGATTTCAGGGGAAAGAAATGGATGACTTAATCCCATGATGCCACATGTCATTTTCTTGGATTGCCGGCATGGCGCTTTGAAAGAATAAAAAAAAATTGAGAGCGCTCACGTGGCACCCTTGAAAGTACACGTCCCTATTGCTTTAATATATACTAGCATGAAGCCCTTATGCATTGCACAGGTTAAGTCTTGAATAATATATTAAAACTAATATCTCATTCTTATAAATCTATTTATAAAAAACTAATTAAAAAATTCAAATCAACAAAAAAATTATGAAAACCAAACCTTTCGCTTAATCCACGTCAGCATACACAAAATAAAGGATTCATATGCATTTATGCTCATTTTGAATACTAAATAAAAACTTTAAAAACAACCTTAATTTATAGAGTTGGAAGGCATGCCTTGAATTGGGTTACATCCACACAAATGGGCCCAAGAGACATTTAATTGAAAATGCACATATTTAGCCCAAGAGATACCTTTTATTAAAAAGGAACATATTATGTGTTTTTAAAAGGACACATCTACAAATGGGCCCCAATAAGCTAATGTGGCTTGCCAGAATTGAGGGTTTTTTTGAGATTTTTTTTCAACCAGCTTTAAAGAGAAAGAATAATATAATTGGTTTCAAACAACCCCTACAAAAGTATTTTTTTAAGAGATAATTAGCGAAAGGTCCCTCATAGAGGTTTTGTAAGGCCTCCAGTCCATTAACTTTTCCTCTAAGGCCTGTAGTCCATGCAACTTGGATATATTTCGGTGAGAGGTCCCTAAATACGCCACCTCATATATTTTCATGACTGATTTGCCCTTTCAACTAATTAGGCATAAAATTTTAAATTTTTAAATTTTAAATCTTCAATTTTCCCTCTTCTTCTTCTTCAATCCGGACATGGATAAAACCTAGCCAAAGCCCTTTTCTTCTTCTTCAAGTTATAGGTTCTGTAAAAAAAAAAAAAACCCTTTATTCGTTTATTTGCTACAGCTGATTCAACTGCGCCGATCTTGGATGGGCCACACCGATCGTTTTCCGGCGGAAATCCGAAGTCGCAGAGAAGTTCCAACGCTGTCTGGGATCGGAATTGCAGAAGAACAGAGGATCGGGTCTATTGCAGCAGACTAATCGGAGAAGGGAAATTAGAGGATTTGGTGGTGATCTGGGCGTTGCAAGAGAAGAAGCGACACCGCTGCTTGTTGCCTTGCCATCGCCACCGTGGAAGAAGAAGACCACCACAGAAGTTGCCTCTAAGCCTAGGTTTCTGTTATAGAAAATGTCACCGGACCGAACGAAGAACCAACAACTCTGCCACTACCGCATTCATCGCCGCCATCTGGCATCACCACCACACGCCACCGACCGCTGCCGTCCCGCTTGTGCTACGCCATTGGCGGAGAGGAAGAAGGAAGGCAGCAGTTGCCTGCATTGGTTCTGATTGCAGAACAAAACACGAAGAAGAAGACAAGAGGTCTTGGGTGGGTTTGTTCTAGGTCGGTTCTGACCTGACCTGACCCTCGTCTTGACTAATTCTTTCAAATCTCCATTGTAGTAGTTGCTGATGTTCTTTTATGGAAGCGACGAGGTGTCGGGATTTGTCTTTTTATCTCTTCAAGCACCCTGTGGTCAAATTTATCTGAGTTTCTTTATTTTTTGTCAAATTTATTTGAGTTTTGCACTAATTTATCTGAGTTATGGAAAAATCTATTTGAGTTTTTGGCTATTTATCTGAGTTCTTAAACAAATTTATCTAAATTCTAAACAAATCTATTTGAGTTTTTGGCAAATTTATTTGAGTTTTTAAAAAATATAGTTGAATATCTGACAAAATTATCTCTATTTTAAAATTTTTAACTGAGTTTTTGAACGAATCTTTCTATGTTTTTGGCAAATTTATTTGTATTTTCTTAGATCTATTTGTGTTTTTAAATTTTATTTGTGTCTTTTGAAATTTATTTATATTTTTAAAAAATAAATTTAACTGAGTTTTTGACAAAAATACTTGAATTTTTGCCATATTTTTTGCTAATTTGGAAAATTGGATTATCTTAGTTTTTGCAAATGTATTTTCATTTTTTTTAAATTTATTTGCATTTTTTAATTTTATTTACGTCTTTTGAAATTTATTTGAGTCGTTTAAATTTTTTTTACATTTTTTGAAATTTATTTGGATCTTTTGAAATTAATTTTCATATTTTGAAATTTATTTATATTTTTTGAAATTTATTTGGATCTTTTGAAATTTATTGGCTTTTTTTTTTAATTTATCTGCGTTCTTTTGAATTTTTTTTTAATTTATTGAATTTTTTAAAATTATTATTTTTTGAAATTTATTTGGGTTATTTTGAAATTTATGTGTGTGTTTTTAGGATTTATTTGAAAATCTAATTGATGAGATTTCATTGATCATGGCCAATTAAATGATAATTAACTATTATTAATTATATATCTCACCAATCATGGGATATAATTTAAGGAAAGATAAATTAGACATTTAAGATATAAAAATGTGTTCGAATACGTTTAACTACGTAACTTTTTTTTATCTGGTATAATGTATCCCACCAAATCCCTCTTTTTTTTTTTAAACAAAGTTAGGCCGCCACTTACTCGCAACGTGATTCCAAGCTTTGACCCTGGCTCTTTCCTCTCACTCTCACGTACAATTAAAAAAAAAAAAAAAAAAAACACCACGGCTTCTCTGAAAAATCCCAAATCAGGAACTGCAGTCGTGGTTGCACCGACGAGAAAAGTCATCGCAAATCACAATCCTTTCTCCAATCACAAGGATATAAAATCTCAACATCTTCACTTCCACCTTTCAAAAGTCAAAATCACTGCCCTTTCCTTGTTCCAAAACAAAATCTAAACCAAGTTTGTAACAACCCCAGATCAGAAAATGCACGATTTCTGCCTCACAATCCCGTACGGGCTTCTTGTTCTTGCTGGAGGTGTTATGGGGTATCTTAAGAAAGGAAGCACTTCTTCTTTGGCAGGAGGAGCTGGCTCTGGTCTCCTGCTTCTCATTGCTGGTTATCTAAGCCTCAAAGCATTCCAAAAGCGCAGGAATTCGTACATCGCAATGTTACTGCAATCGGGTATAGTTTTACGTTTTTGTGATCTGTTCTTCTTTTTGTGAATTTACACGACATTTTGATTTCTTGGTGCTGATTCTTGCTTTATTATCTTATTGGGTTTTACTGTTTTTATTTTATCTCTCAAGGCATTTGATTTGAGGAAATGGGTGGCCTTCAATTTTGATTATTTTGGATCCCAGATTTTGGGTTTCTCTGTTTGGTTCGTATTTATTTTGGGTTCTCATGACTCATCAGTTTTTGTTTTATTTGAGATTTGTTTGTTATGAAGAGAAATCTGATAACCATTAATCATTAAAAAACCCCATAAAGATTAGGTTCCAATTTTGGCATTTAGATCTTAGATGTGTGTGTTACGGTCCTAAATAGTTATTCCATCAATCCCGGGGCTCTTGGCGTATTGGTTAGGTTGATATCATTTGGTATAAGAGCCGGCCTCCACATCTTGTGGCTACCTGAAAGTAGAGTGAGAGCTGTCAAAAATTCATTGGAAAAATGGCTACCTAGCGCCAGAGTGAAGCCGCCAGGGAGTGGGCTAACCTAAAGTAGAGTGTGAGTTGAGAAGGGCTACCTGCAGCCAGAGTGAGAGCCAAGGACATCGGCTGTGAAAGGGTGAAGGTTTGTTATAGTCTTATATAGTTACAAGACTTGATTTGACATGTTCCATCCGTCCCTGGGGCTTGGCTCTCCTCTTCACCCCTTCTATGGACAATCCTATGGATGGTTTTATATTTAGAAACAGAGATTGACAGATTTGCCATCCCTTCCCACTTTTCTTGCTGCTTAATGTTCACCATCACACTCGCTTGGGTGTTGGTTTGTTGGAATAATGGGTGGGCTTGCTCCCCACAGTGTGTTTGGTAATATCCAAATTTAGCTGGTGCACTGCTACAGTGTCATGCATAAGCCCTAGGGATTAGTCCTACCAGGTAAAATACCATGAGGATACTATCATCAGCCCAAAAAACAATGTTGACCATTACAAGTCTGAATATTGGTTTTAGGGCCGCTGATTGGATGGCTAAGTTTACCTGATTGGTGTGTGTTTTTGAATGGTGAATTGTGGCACATCTGCTGTAAGGTAGGTAATGTCCATGAATTCTTGCAATGTGTGAGGTAATATTGATATGTAGTAGTTGTCTTCTTCTGTTTCGCTTGATCTTTATTGACAGTTAGAAACTTGTTAGTATTTTCTTTAATTACATTTTGCAGTGTTTATTCTTGTAGCTGTATAACCAATGAAAAAGACATAAGCAATTAATCAAATCAGTAAAAGGAGAGATAGAACCTGACAATTGGTAAAAACCAAAGCACGTCTTAGATGCTTTCTTTCAGAATAATTTGACTCTAGAGTAGTGTGGATGGATTGAAATGTCTTTCCTCAGGATATGGCTACTCCCTTCTTGGGTTTCTTCACCAGCCATGCACTTGATTAGCAAAGTGGCATGGGCCAGAGAACCTTCTCGCAAGGCCTCTCAAATTGGTAGAAGAGACTAATAACATAGGAGGAAAACAACAACTCAGAAAGGTATGATAACAAACCAGTAGAAAACAGGAACTCAAATCATCAGAGGGTTCTCTGTGAGAAGTTTCTCTTGCTCCAATATTCTGCCTTAATTTTTTTTTTTTTTAAATTAAAAGCCCTCTTACTTTCAAAAAATAAATAAATAAAATCCCTCAGAACTCTGTTGGGAATGAAACCTCTTTCTCCTTATCCTTTATGTAATGCTTGGATGGTTATAGAAATGGCTAGAAAACAGGCAAAAAAAAAAAAAAAAAAAAAGAAAAGAAAAAAAGCTGTGTGAGCTGGGCCCTCCCCTCTTCACACACATGAAAGTATGAAACACAAGCATCTGTCATTCTGTAGTCTAGCTCAGACCCGCATGCGCACACACATATGTGGGCGAGTTTGTTCTCCATCATATCTCTTCCATTGGAGCCAAACACCAAAGATCTCATATATTGTCCCTTTGGAAAGCACTCCACTTTCCATGTGAGGCTCTACAACTCATTTTCTGTCAACTCATGGAAAAAGAAAGAGGGTTTATTTTTCTTCTTTTTCCCTTCATGTTTTAAATAAAAAATAACAACATCCCTAACAATTCAAAGCATAAGGAAACAATGATAAAGCAAAGAAGGCTTCACAACGTCATCAGCTAAGACTATGTAAACGTAGGTGAACCAACTTAACATGATAAACTCGAAAATCTTAAAGCTTTGTGGTGAACTAGGTTTTAAACCGAATGCTTTATATGGTAAATGCTTATTTTTTCACATGCACAACTTAAGGGGCTTAACAAGGTTTCTAAATAACTGTCCACCTGACCTTGTGCTATCACATTATTTATGAGTGCTTTAGAAAGTTGCCAAGCTTCTCATGAGAAGTTGCCTGACCTTCACACTTATGCAGGTACATTTCACCATGGCCGTTCTGTAGAATTATTCAACCCACCTATGAAGGATATAGAAACATGCCTCACAATTTAGGAATTGAGCACTCAACATCCTAGGAATAAGGTCTACACACAAGAAAGACAATACTTGAAGTGATCTTACCATGTCATCCAAGCTAACATCATTTTTCCTATTGATCAAGCTGACATCGTTTTTTCTATTGATCTTGCCTCCTTGAATCTGTTAGTGGTGACTTGTTCGTAATAGGCTTGAACTCTACTCCCCTCGATATAGAGAATTCTTGCATTCTTGTGAGTTGTGAGTCCCTTAGTGGACAACTAAATTGTCTATTAATTTCACGTACCCCTCGATTTTCCATTATATTTAATATTATTTACTCTTTCAATTGTAGCTTTGCAATCACTATGGATTATAATGGTTGGCACTGGTTTGTGAGCAAGTTCTTTAGCTGCTGAGCCTCTTTTCTAGTTATTTTTATGCCAATGACACCTGTTCTATTGTGGATTGGGAATTGGGATACACACTTTTGTCTTTTTGACTTCCAGGAGATGGTTGCGTTGCCCATAATGCACACAATTGATCATAGACTTGGATATCTCGTAATTCAACATCCAATTAGACTTGTTGAAGCCTTCTAGCATAACAAAGCATAGCTATCAATTCCATTCGGATCCTTGTTCTGGTTTGGCTTTGTAGTGGAACATTCCGGTGGTCTGGTAATTCTTGTGTGCTGTTTGGAAAGGACACAATTCAAAAATGAAAAGTACAATATAAGAATACCTAAAATTGAAAATAATACCATCATTTAAAGTAACGCACTCTCTACAATTGATTAATATCCAGTTTTCGTGATATATGAATGAAATTATGAAACATGGAGTGGAATGGGCCGGAATTGGGTCACTACTTTTAGGGTAGCATTCCATTTTGTCCGAGGTCAATTCCAGAATGGAACAAAATTGACAACTATACAACATAGTATCTCTCCTAGTGTTGACCATCATCCACAGTTCTCTTTAGTTATTTGAATATCTGGAGTATGCAAATCCAATGCTCATGATTGGTGTTACCAGTGTATGTGCTCAACTTACTACACACCCTATATCAGGTCTAGCGTAATGTTTTTTGCAAGAAATTTGTTAACAAAGGGCAACAAAGGCCCTAAAAAATGAATACAAGCTCCCAAAGTGGAAAACGCTATAAATTAGCCAAGAACCAAAAAGGAAAATGCAAAAGAATTACAGCCCAAGGGAGGGTAGAAGATAGAGTAGGGTAGAATCTCCGAAGTCTGTTTTGAATGCAAGGAAGGCCCTTTTAACTTTTAAGTCCTTACAATGAAGCCAAGTAATTATGCTCTAGGAGGGCTTAAATCTTTTAAAAAATTGAGGCAATTCGTGGCCACCCAAATGGCATAGATAGTAATGGTAAATGCTGCTCCAATACCCCTTCTAGCAGTCAATGCACAACTTCTAGACATGGCGAACCAGATGGAGGGGGCAGAAAACAGAGCAGGGAAAGTCCTGCCAATAACAAACTACAATTAAAGAAAAGGCGGCCCTCAGTCTCACTGCCATTGAGGCAGAGGGGCCAACAGGAAGCACGAGAAACTCCAACTGTGGGCCCAAGAGGAGGTTGGTGTTTTCTCCTGGAGAAGCCTCTAAGCAGAGATGGACCACTTGGGCTGCATGAGCCTTTTCTGCATAAACTGGTACCATGGCTTCTTCATAATTTTCGTCTGGTGCAATTCATGATATGCATTAAGCATCCAATGACTCTACAACAATCTAATTGAAAAACACTGCTTCTCCTATTTTTAATGAAATTGACGTTGATATTAAATGGTGGTGGCTACCTCTTGATTCTCATTTGTATCTCTTTTGACTTTTTATATCAAGAATCACATCACCCTCATCTATGTGCTTCATGTCAAAAAGCGTGAGAAACTCCGTACAGTTATGGTGTCCTAGTTCATTCTTTGAAAAATGGTTCTCTCTCTCTCTCTCTCTCTCTCAAACCAAAACCTGTAGAAATTATGTAGTATACTTCAAACATGGTGTCCTAGTGCCCAATAGTCAAGCATATCTCTTCCAACCTATCATGCATGGATACTTCAAACTGACCAACATATAGTGTCATATCATATCCAATACTTCACGTTTTATATGTAAAATTCATGTCCTTGTGATGTCCATGGAGTGTCCCTGCCTAATCTAGGCGTCATAGTTTCCAACCACGTTAAAATTGTATTTTAATACACTGAACACCAATTTCACACCCCGTCCCTGCACAATTAGAATGTCACTAAGACCAAGAATGGAGACTTTCATATGAACATATTATGTTCTCATGCCATTTGCTTTGCTACTATCATTTTCTACAGCAAACATCCTTATGTGTTAGGATGAATTTCATGTGATCTCATAGCGTCCAATATCTAGTAAAAAAGTCTTCAGCTGAATAGTGGCTCAAAATGATTAAGCTCTTATACATGAATGGATTGGATGAGCTGATATTGATAGTCCAGATGGGTTCATGGTGGATGTAATCCATCCGTAGTTTGTGTTCCAGACGGCTGTGATTGAGATGATCTATTGTAACACTCATATGATTTGATCTAGGGCTCAATCCCTATTCATAGAGATTTATAGACTCTCCTTGTTTTATTCGACCATGCCAGCAGATTCTCCTCATTCGGCTAGGAATGGGACTTTTAACACCAAAAATTTCACCAAGTTGGATCTTGTCCAAAATCTTAGGGATGATTCGGGCAGGGAGGGGGGGGGGGGGGGGGGATAAGTGATGCAGCAGCACCGTTATCTTGGAGATTGACTCGTGGCCCATGTGTGGGACCACCCAAAATTACGTAGAGATATTATTATTTCTAAATTTTAAATTCAATTGTAATTAGGATTAGGTTTCTAATTTGGATAGGATTCTTATTTTTGTTTCCTAGTTTAATTAGGATTGTTTCTTCGCCCTTAAGTTTCTTTTATTATATATACAACATTGTAGAGATTGATAATCTCAGAGATTTTGGAGTTAATAGAATTTCCCTCGTGGGTTTATCGTTGGAGAGTGTCTTCATCGTGATTGTTTCTGCAAAAACCCTAATTACAACTCTTAAATAAAATTAGAAATCTAATAACAAATAAAACCTAAATCTACTTGGGCCCTACACATGTGGCCTGGGGTCCATCTACATCATTCTCCCCGGCTTGGAAAGAACTCGACCTCGAGTTTGGTAAATGTCCACCTGGATCAAAGATCATTATGACGAATTTCCGATTTGTTGGTTGATCTGCAGCGCTACCATGTTCAGCATCGTGTATAATTTCTTTTGATGGCTGAAATTTATGTTGACATGCAATCGAACCATTGGATACTTTGATTGTAAAACCTGCACCATTAAATCACAATCTCTGACTATCCACCATTGTTCATCTCCAAATTTCCATTGTTGATCCCCGAATACAAAATCAATGTGAGAATTATTGTGGGGAGTTTCAACAACTGATGCTTTTTTCTCTAGCCGCCTGTATATCACCATTACCCATTAAAGTGTCTTCCTCTAGCTTCTTAGCCTGAATATCTTTGCCACTAGTACCTTAACATGGTGGTCCACTATTATTTGAGGTAAATGTCCACCTTGAGGCGTAACTTTGCCCAGGTGAGATTGTTTAAGCATGTGCTCCATACGAATTGCTTTCCAATGGGAAAAACCTAAATTTAATTAATCAACTCTATGGGAATTTCTTCTCTACAATGTCATATAAATAAGAAGCATAGCTTAGGGCCTAAGAAACCTAATAACCTATCTTAGGAAATAAAATAAGAATCCTATTCAAATTAGAAACCTAATCCTAATTACAATTGGATTTAAAATTTAGAAATAATAATATCTCTACGTAATTTTGAGTGGTCCCACACATGGGCCACGAGTCAATCTCTAAGATAACGGTGCTGCTGCTGTGCTGCATCAATAAATGTACCCGCATGTGGTTAGATGGGCCACACATCCTACATTCTTGCGTAAGCTCTAATGGCATGTACATCAAAGTCGTTTGAGTCTTTCCATCACAAGCCTTCGAAATACATCCCTGGACATAGGCTTCGTGAACTGATTAGCTAATAGTTCCGACAATGGTATATTCGAGAATGTGATACAACCTTTTTTTTCCATGTCTCTGATGAAGTGAGATTGGATCTCGATTCGCTTTACACAACTGTGAAACTTTCGATCCTTCACCAACGTAATGGCAGACTCACTATCTATGAATAGCTTACTGGACCATTGGCTTTCAACAATTTCAAGTTACGAATGAAGTGCTGTAATCAGTTAGCTCTTGGACATCACCATTGCAAGCTACATATTCTGCTAAGGTCATCTACAGAGGAACGGGGGTCTGTTTGTTAAGCTACATATTCTGCTAAGGTCATCTACAGAGGAACGGGGGTCTGTTTGTTATTCCTTCTTCATTATATACAACCTCCACCTAGGGTGCACAGAGAATCTGGTATGGATTTTTGTTTGTCCAGACCAACCCCAATCAACATCTGAATAACGATGTAGTTCCAAATAATGATCCTGACATAGGCAATAGTGCTTTTTTCCTTTTATGTATTGATCATGTTTCCTCTTGCTAATGAGGCAATACGGTTACGTTGGTATCTGCTAAGGAAACCCATATCAAAAGCTAAACCCAATCTTGTGCACAACATAGCATATATGATGCTTCCCACACCTTGAGCATAGGGCTAGTCTCTCGTTAGCAGCTCTTCCTCTTTGCTCGTGGGATCCATATCACTGGAAAATTCTCATGCTTTTACATTTGAGAGTATCAATTGGCTTGTAATGTAACTCTTGTGCCAAAGTCAACAACTGATTCAGCCTGTCTTGGATGATTTTTATTCCCAACACGTGTGGTTTCATCAAGGTCTTTCATCTCAAACCTAGACTTAAATCAATATTTAATCTTTGAATTGCTCCATATCATTTCTAGTGATCAAAATAGCATCCCCATACAAAGATTAAAAATGAATAACTACTCTTGTTGTTCTTGACATAAAAGCGTACACCACTATTATTTGGAATAAATGCAATCTCTTTAACAGCTTCGTGGAACTTAAACCACTCTCTCCAAGATTGCTTAAATTCATTTAGGGTTTAAAGCATTGGCTGATGCTGGTATGTATTGGCCCATACCACGATGATGTCACTGTGATATCGGTCCCAGTCCATGTTGTGTAATTGTCAGGAAAATATTGGCCGACGGCTGATATTTTCAAAATATTGGTCGTAATGGCTATATTAGCCTATAAACAAAGATAAAAGATAAAATAAAAAAGAAAGAAACGAAAGAACAAAAAGGTAGACAGTCTAATAAAGCTTGTTGCATGTGCGCGCCCGCCCACAGAGAGAGAGAGAGAGAGAGAGAGAGAGAGAGAGAGAGAGAGACCTAGCTTCTGCTCCAGCCTCCAGCTGCTAATGCTTGCTATGGCGATATTCCCACTGCTTTCTTTTTCTTCTTCTCCTCCTCTTCTTTTTTATTATTTTCTCTATTTTTCTTTTTTGTGGCAATGAAAGGGCAATGGCCCTTCTAAGGGTTTCTGTTTTTCATTCGTATACTTGGCACCCAAATTTGTAGGATCCACAATTGGACCCCCTTTTTTTTTTTTTGAAATGGTAACTTGCAATTGGACCCCCATATTAAAAATTCTATACCCCTCATTTTAATTCATGCTAATAGGAGATGGGCCCAACGGAGGACATGGCCCTAAACAGATTTGATTGGCGTCATCAAATCCATATAGCCGACCCCACTTAGTGGGAAAAGGCTTGGTTTGGTTTGGTTTGGTTAATAGGAGATGGGCCCACTTCTGATTGATTGGGCCATTTAATCTTAGCAGTTTAGATCTTTAAAAGATGGGTTGGAACCTACAAAAGTTTCCAAAGTTTTTGGCCCTTGTGTTTTGCTTAATTGAACCCTACTAATAGGGCCCACTTTTGAAAATTGTAAGCCACTAAAAATATTGTCCTTTCTTGAATGGGCTTTTAAATAACAAATTTCACTCAAATAGGAGTTGAGCCCGTTATTAGATTGATCTACATGCTGAATAAAATATTCAGAAAAACTCAATTCTTTTGTAATGCCAATGCGACAGTGGGCCAAGTTTTATTGGAGTGAAGTTTGATATTGCCAATTGTCCATCAAATATCATTAAATGGACAGTAGAAAAAGTTTCTATCTTTTACCATTTGATTAAAGATTTTTGATCAAATGGCTCGTTGGCCAGATCCTGAAGTCCTGTTTTTAATAGGTCAATGATTCTAATCATGTCGCATGGTCATTTTAATAAAGGGCCTAACTTCTCGATTGGAGTGAAATTTCACTTGGCTATTATAAGGGTCAGTTATTTTGAGTGGTTTGAATTATTGATATGCGATACATTGACGGATTTATAAATTATAAGAATGAGCCCAGTGATTAAAGACTAGAATTCAACGTGTTAGATAGTTATAAATTAAAGAGCGACAGACAATGTTATGACTTAAGATGACCAATAATTTCATTTAGTGTGTACTATGAGCAAAAAAAAAAAATGTTTTCCAGGATTTTCTATTATTATGAATGTTTGGGTTATTTTCTTTATAATTTTGGGGTAAAAAAAATCACACAGTGATGGGCCATGATGGCTGCAAGCTATGGTATATCATTGCCACATATTGCTTTTCGGGGTCGATTGCGAAGGAGACCGTAGAAGTGATTTTGAACCATGCTTACAACATACCCCTGTGCACATACAAATTTCCTTATCTAAATCACCAGTATTGTTGAATGTTTTCACTCCATTTGGTGTAATTCTTGGTCATTAGAAGCAACCACTGCCACGAGGACTCTCATCAATTAGAACTCTATAACCGGAGACAATGTCTCCGTGTAATTTATTCCTCCCCTTTTTTGCAGCCATCCCTTTTCTATTTCCTTGCTACTGTGCACAAACTATGGGCTTTGTCCATCTTCCTGTTCACTCTGTTAGTCTGTTACACAGCATGGCCAATATTAGGTGGCCCGTGACCATCTTTTCTGGGTCAGGGCAAGCATTGATTTTTTTCCTTCCTCTCTCTGCTTCTCACAAGCGCCCTCTCCTTCTTGCTAATTTTATGTAAGAGAGAGAGAGAGGAAGAATCTGTCAAAGAGAAGAAAAGGAGATTTCATATCATGTGTCTTATCCAACAAACGGAACATCATTTCTTCTTGAAGGACAAAAGCCCATGCTGTCCTCTCTCTTATTTTCTCTTCAGTCATCGTACAATAAGTCGGTAACAGCAGATACTTACTGTCTACCAGCATGGTACAACAATCACAGGCTGAAGGAAACAAGAGACATTATGTGGCTGAGTCGCATCTGCAGTGGCTGAGCCAAGCTCAAAGTCTTTGCATTGTGTTAGCATAGCAAGCAATCTGGATGGGTTTGCCGCGGATGTAAACCAGTGACTATGATCTCTCGTAAAACTCCTTGTATGATTCAATCTAGGGTGTAATCCTTATTTATGGAGATTCAGAGTCTTTCTTGGGATTAACTGATTTAGAGTCTTTGTTTAATCCCACCAGACCAACAGATTCTCCTCATCTGACTAGAAATGGGAATATAACACCATGATTTCACTGAGCTGGATCTTATCCAGACTCTTTAGGGATGGGGGACTTTTAATTGCCTTATTGCTCATTGAATAGAATTTATGACTCTATAGGAACTTTTGATTTACCTTAACTCTGCAACAAGTTTGATTATTATATTAGACTGATGGTTTCGACTGTGTTTGGGCCAATTTCTGAAATCATAAAAGAGGTCTGACTGTGATATTACTTCTTCAGATCAGTACTGGCCACTGATGATATTTTTAAAGCTGAACTACAGAAAATCTATATCCAATATAGTGTGCCTTTCAAGTTCCATCTTGTTTATAACAATTAGTGGAGTAGATAAGCTTCTGGTTTCTCAAATATTTTTGCAATGTGCCGTACATGTAAATGCTGCAAAACTATCATTTCAAATATGTATGAACGTTTGCTTTGCCAATTTGTAACTACTTATAGAATAAACTGCTATTGTCTATATGAGAAGAGGGTGATATAAAGTGGAAGAGAATATATGCATGAATAGTGATCATGACTGTTAATTGCACATTAGTGTTTGTTACTTTGTTTAGTTCCTTTATTTCATGTGCTGTGGCCATCATAACTTTTTCTCTATCCATAATGGATGATGATTGGTTCTTGTATTAATGTTTACCTCTGAAACAGTTATTGCATTTGCATTAACCTGGGTCATGGGGCAACGATACATTGAAACATCCAAGATAATGCCAGCTGGAGTAGTTGCTGTTGTCAGGCAAGTTTATTGATCTTAGTAATGTCTTTTATAGTTTACATTTGCATATATCACTCCCTTTTGAGTGTCATGATGCGAGCAAAGCTCAGGTTTGAGCCATATGAATTGAGCGTATTAGACTGTATGGATGGGACACATCCAAATTTTTAAGCTTCTGATTTAATTGAAAATTCCTTAATGTAATCTTTAGTTAGCATTTAATTCCCATTAGGAATCTTTAATAAGGAAAGCAAGTTACAGAATTATAGGGATTTGAACTTAGTTTTCAATTTAGAACAGCTAATAAATTTGCATGGGGATGAGTTAAAGGAAGCAGGTATATTACCTATTTGAATTTGGGTGATGAGTTTGGTACCTCTGAGTCTTGTACTTCTTGGATCAAAGCATCATATTCACTCAGTCAGATTGGTGCCTCATGTGTTTAACATTTAAATTGAGATGATAGTTTCAATAGAGCTAATACCCCTCAATGAAGTAAGGATAAAAGGACATCAGCCTAATTCTCACGACCAAAATTAATATCATGAGCAGCAGAAGAGAGAATGTGATGTAAAGGACATGATCTATCCTGGTTAGTTCATGAAAAATAGAAGAGAGAATGTGAGGCATTGGACAAGTGATCTATTGCTCCAGAGTCAATCACCCACAAACTAGCTCTAGATGAGTTAAAGGAAGCAGGTATATTGCCTATTTGAATTTGAGCGATGAGGTTGGTACTTCTGAGTCTTATACTCCTTATATTAAAGCATCATATTCACGCAATCAGATTGGTGCCTCCTGTGGTGATGCAATCGTTGATACGATCGCAAGTGCCAGGGCACAATTATGGTTCCCACAGGAACAATCACGCGGTGAAAACAACTCTCCAACGATAACCAACAAAAGGGAAAATTGACTAACTCCAAATCTTAGTTATTTGAACTCTACAATGCTTTATTTATAATAAAAGAGTCTTAAGGACTAGGAAAGCAATCCTAATTAAACTAGGAAACAAAATAAGAATCCTATCTAAGTTAGAAACTAATCCTAATTACAATCTTTGCTAAACTCAAAACTACTAATAATATAAAAATCAGAATTTCATGGGTCCCACATGTGGCCCACGAGTCTAGTTGTAATTATGTGGTATTATTGCTACATCATTCACCCCAGGTTGGAAAAGAGTTCGACCACGAACTCAGCTCTTCTTCTTGATGTTGCTTTTGTAGATAGTGTGCACTTGAAATGCTTCTTTGGTGAAACGAGAACTTGACCCTTTCTTTCGTGGTGCCAGCTCCATAGGACAGAGAGTTACTTGCCTTTTACCATGTATGAAGGTGTATGTGTTGTCACACATTCCATTAGTACCATTCTCGCCATACATCCATGGACGACCCAACAAGATATCACAACTATCCATGGGTATCACATTACACCACACAGTTTCTGTATAATCTTTACCAATAGAAAAGGTAACTGGACATGCATACCGTACTTGCACTTCATCACCTGTTATTAACCATCTAGCAAAATAGGGACGATGATGCTTCCGAAGTTTCAGCTGCAATCGATCCACAAGTGCTTGAGATATATTGTTCTTACAACTTCCTCCATCAATGACTACTATGCATTCTTGCCCATTGACTGTTCCTTTTGAGCGGAAAATATTTTCTCACGGTCATTTCTTCGCAGTAGTCGATGTAGTTTCTTAGATGACCATGAGAGACTCAAGACCCTCCTTAGGCATAATATCCACCACCTCCTCTGTGTCATTCTTTTTAGGATCATCTGGTATATGATTCACATCACTTTCATTCTCAATGAGGTGGATGCGTTTAGGACAATCTCTTGCACGATGCCCTTGTTGGTGACAGTTAAAGCATGTGATCCTATTTTGACATTCGGGCTTGAAGTCTTTCTCCGATGAATCTCTCGGCTTAGAACCTGCAATTGAAGAATTCTTCTGCATAACCTATTTAGATGCATTAAGTTTTCTGGCTTGATGATTTGCAATCCCCTCAGCTTTGATAGCATGCTGAACAATCTCATCAACATTATCAAAATGCTTGAATGTGAGGATATCTTGTATGTCAAGTGTAAGCCCTTTAAAGTATCTGTCAACTAATACCTCATCATTTTCATTCAAACCACAACGAGCTTGCATGGTCATAAACTTCTCAGAATACTCAATAACTGTCTTAGATCCTTATTTCAAATATTAAAAACGTGATCGCTGATCTCTGGAGTAATTGACAGGCAATAATTTTTGCTTTAATAGATTTTTCATCTCTGTCCACGTGTCAACAGGGTCAATTTGTTGGTATCTTTTATTTTGCAACTCGGCCCACCATATCGCAACATAATTGCGAAATTGAGTTGCCACTAGTGTAATCTTATGATCATTCGTCATTGGCTTGTGTGCAAAAATATTCTCAACACACTAACCAATCCATGAATTCATCTGGCTTCAATTTCCCATCATACTCGGGAATCACAAGTTTAATACCCAAATCACGATCAACATTGACCGCATGTGGATCTCGTTGATTCCGGTTATGTCTTCCATCTAGATGATTATCCTCATGCCGATTAGTTTCCAAATTGGTTAATTGGGTTTCAATCCTTTCAAGAGTCTCTTGCATTTGAACTTGCATTTGAACCATCGTTGCGGATAGTTGAGTAACAGTTGCCGAAGATTCCACAACGGTTCCCCTCAAATCATTATCATTATTGGAGGAAGACTCCACTTCTACATGCTTCTTGGGAGGCATTTTTTTTAATGTAAATTAAAATTTTTTTTACTGACCTGATGTGAAGATCTGGATATTTGAGAATGGGAGGCTGAAGACTTGAAGGAACTTGGGCCCACTGGCAGATGAAAATATTTTTCTACAGTCGTTTATTTCGAACTGCGGAGTTGGGTATGGGCCTAACTGAAGCTCAAGCCCACAGACTGGACACAGTTGAACTGCTAAAAGTGGGCCTGGAACCCGACCCAAGTGCTACGTTGGGCTTCGTGTCGAGGGAGAAGGGAAAAGGGTTGTTGCCCCTTTTTGTTGCTGCTTCGCTCTATGAAGATGAAGAGAAGATGATGGAGCTCGGGCAATGGTGCTGGAGCTTGGCGGCGCTTGCAGTAGGGTGCACAGTACACACTTCTTCCCTTAGCTCTCTCTTCTTTGTTCTTCCTCGTTCTTTTTGCTCTTTCTTTCTTTTTCTTTTGTTTGTAATCTGGGTTTGGGGATTGGGGGGTGAAGTGGTTTATGGGGTTCGGCTGGGTTGGGTGCAGGCAGGGAGCAGGGTGGCGTGGGATTTGTGGATTTAGGGTTTTGGAATGGCTGTTGCATACGAGGATTTGGGGTTTTTGATTTCTGTTTTTTTATGGGATTATGGGCTTCGACGATGGGATGCGGAGGCAGGGTTCGGTAAGGTTGACGGTGGTCTGTGGGATGGGTTTTGGTTTCGGCAGAGGGGTATGGGATGATATAGGTGGACGAAGGTAGGGATGGAGATAGGGGTAACACGCCGACAATCGAGGGATCGTTCGGCTCTGATACCAATTGATGCAATCGTTGATACGATCGCAAGTGTCAGGGCACAATTATGGTTCCCATAGGAACAATCACGCGATGAAAACAACTCTCCAACGATAACCCTCAAAAGGGAAAATTGATTAACTCCATATCTGAGATCTTTGATCTCTACAATGCTTTATTTATAATAAAAGAGTCTTGAGGACTAGGAAAGCAATCCTAATTAAACTAGGAAACGAAATAAGAATCCTATCTAAGTTAGAAACTAATCCTAATTACAATCTTTGCTAAAATCAAAACTACTAATAATATAAAAATCAGAATTTCATGGGTCCCACATGTGGCCCATGAGTCTGGTTGTAATTATGTGGTATTGCTGCTACATCATGTGGTTAACAATTAAATAGAGATTATAGTTTCAATAGAGCTTGTACTTCCAGACTCATCACCCATTCACAACTGAGTCATTAATAGTTGCTGCACTTGAGGAAACTTGAATCAACTTACCAGAAAACCCACCCACCCACCCCCCCACCCCCCCCCCTTCTCTTCTTCTTCTTCCTCCTTGAAACAGGGCATACTGACAACATAAGAGAAAATAAGAGATCTTAGAGAATTTGAGAATATTGTGATCTGTTTGAGTGTCCTCTTACGATGGACCTCTTGCCTTTTTAGTCACATTTGGAGGGCTGTAGTCTCAGGAGGAAGAGTGATGATCTTGTCTAGATAAGCTTCACGAATATTATGGTAATTTCCATCAACGTGTGCACTCATGAAACACACACACACTAATGTTGTCCTCATGAAGAGGAGTTGCAGAACTTTGAGAAAATCCAAGCTTGTGAAGTATTTTGCAAAGCCACACAACCTCAGAACAAGCACATGACATCAACCGATATTCACCTTCTGTGGAAAATTTTGTGACACGCTCTTGTTTTTTACATTTCCATGAAATCAAGGCATTGCGCAAATAAACACACCATCCAGTGGACTAATGTCTTGTATCTAGACAGCTTGCCCAGTCAGCATCACTGTGAGCTTGGATATACAAATTGGAAGAGCTAGGAAGAAGGAAACCACAAGCGGGTGTACCGAGAAGATAACAGATTATCTTCTTGACAACAAAGAAATGATGTTATACTAGTAATCTGAGCCATGAATTCCCTGACGATATTGACTACATGAGACATACCGGGTCTGATTATCATCAAGTATACAAGACAGCCAACCAACTTTTCTATCAAAGTGTTGGTTCTAAGCATGGCCAAGAACGCTACGCTAAATGGCATTTAGCTCCACTCACATCCGTAGCGTCTGCTACGGTTTGCTATGGGGCTGCTATGTCCACTACCGCACCACTATAGAGTAAGACAGACTGCTATTTTCCAAAAAAAATTTTAAAATCCATAATAAGGCTTATTTCCTTTTTTCTTCTCTCCAAATGTCATTTCTACACAATTCTTCTACCCTTTTATGCTTAAAAGAATACCAAAAAAACACATGATCTCACTGAATTGCTGACGATACAAAGAGTTCCTCTTAAGGACTCTTCTCTAGGTATATTCTAGTAGACGCCTCCTTTGGCAGAGGTATTCTTTTCTTTGGACTCAACAAAAATATATTGTTTGTTTTGAAGAAAATTAATTTTTTATTTGGTTCGAACTTTAAATTTGAACTTTAAAATTTATTTTAGCTTTATTTTATAATTTATATATCTTTGAGGATTTTACCAGAAAGTATTTTAAGGTGGCGGTACGCCTAGCGTTGTTATATGGATCAGAGTGTTGGGCAGTAAAGCATAATTATGTTAAGATGGAAGTTGCGGAGATGAGAATGCTAATATGGATGTGCGGGATCTCAAGGAGAGATAGGATTAGGAACGAGGAGATTAGGGGCAG
This sequence comes from Camphora micrantha, assembly GCA_003546025.1. Taxonomy (NCBI): domain Eukaryota; kingdom Viridiplantae; phylum Streptophyta; class Magnoliopsida; order Laurales; family Lauraceae; genus Camphora; species Camphora micrantha. Next base: position 10,467,875 of record QPKB01000011.1, on the reverse strand, counting down.
AGTAGGAATAGCACCGATTAAAGATAAAATGAGAGAAAATCGACTGAGATGGTTCGGCCATGTTAGAAGGCGTCCAACGGAGACACCTGTTAAAAGGTGTGAAAGCATGGAGATTGCAAAGAGTAGGAATGGGAGAGGGAGACCCAAGAGAAGTTGGAAAGAAACTATTAAACATGACCTTGCCTACATGGATCTAACGGAGGACATGGCCCTATACAGATTTGATTGGCGTCGTCAAATCCATATAGCCGACCCCACCTAGTGGGAAAAGGCTTGGTTTGGTTTGTTTTGAGGATTTTACCAGAAAATGAACCATATTTGGCTGCTGCACGAAATAATGAAAATTATTTTCCAATGCACAAACATAGTCCGTTAGGCATGGTTTCTTTTTTTTTTTTTTTTTTTTTTTTTTTTTTTAGAACTTTGGGACAAGCGACGCTAGCATTGCTCAAGTTAAAATGAAGCGATGCTAGCGTCGCTCTTTGTAAATCCTAGTTACCCTCATTTGCTCCCATTTTTTCAGTTTTCTCCTGCTTCTCCCACACTGTTTGTGGATTTTGTTATTCATGGCTTCAAATCAGTTGCATGAAGCAAATGACTGGTGGCATTTAGTATTCCTTACCAATAAGCCATTTCGAGTTGAGTAGCATTGGAGTTTGTGGTTTGAATGGTTTGGGGTTTTAAATCCACTACAATGAGGTTGTTTGGGGTTTTTGTTTGTGATCTTTAATGACTTCAAATCCTTGTTTGAATGGACTTTACTGACATTTCTGTTTCTGTTTTTTAATGGCTTAAACCCATTTCTATTTCTAATTAATAGGTTCCAAATGTATTTCGATTTGGGATTGGTTTCTCTCTCTGTAGTGGCGAGTTTCTTCTATTTTCTTTAAGTGCAACCACGTGTTGATCTGAAAAGTTGCCAATACAAGTTTTCCACTATTATTATAGGCGGAAAAGCTACGAATACAAGTTTTTTACTGTTATTATAGGCAGAAAAGCTGTGAATATAAGTTTTCCACTTTTCATATAGGCGGAAAAGCTATATGGTGGTGTAGTAGTTAGAGGTAGAGAAGGTCTGAAAAGGGATGAGGGAAAACGGATAAGGAAAAGTTGGATTCGGGTAGGGTATATGTAGTGAAGAGAGACGCTAGCATCGCCCATACTTATTTTGGGCAATGCTATTGTCCCTTGTAAAAAAAAATGAAAAAAAAAGAGGAAATCGTGGTAGGATGAACGACCTTATGCAACGGGAAATACTTTTCATTATTTCGTGCAACGGCCAAATACGGTTCATTTTCCTATAAAATCCTCTATATCTTTTGTTATGTACAGTTGTACTAAATTGCTTATTTGAATTATGAATTTAGAAATGCATAATAGAATCTAACTTTGTTTAGCAAACCAATATGAATACATGGGAAAAATTAGATCAATATTGTTTTTTTTTATGATCATTTAGCGATACAGAATTTCTATGCACTGAGGGACTGCTACACCTCCCTATCTTAGTTATTGTTTGAAAAAAAAAGCATTAAATTCTAATATTTACCAATTTTCTAGATTTTTTGAAAAAATCTTGATAATCTTTTCAATTCACATTGCTACACCGCTTCCGCTATGCATCGGCCGCTACATAACATTTTGGCCACCGGCTGCTACGCCCGCCACTAGCTCTATTTTGATCCTTGGTTCCGAGAGAGGAGTGCCATCATCCTTTTGACATTTCACATTAAGTCCTAATGGTGTTTCCACTGGAGTGGTTTCCTGTAGACGAGCTTCAACAATGAGATCCATAGTGTATTTGTGTTAATTTATGAATAAGCCCTCTTGAATTCTGTGAACTTCTAGAACTGGGAAGTATATTAGCGGACGCAGATATTTCATATGAAATAATGCATGAAGAAACTTTTGTAATTGTAAAATACTATCAGGATCATTTGCCCGAGGTAATGACGCATCAACATACATGAGCAAAAGAGTGATCCCATGTGAAGTCTTCCGAAGGAAGAGTGAAGGATCAAATTGACTAATAAGAAACTAGCTACCAGAAGAGTCTCATAAAACTTGTCAAACCATGCTCGTGAGGCTTGTTTTAGTCCACAAAATGAGCGCCGCTGTCTGCATAGCATATTATTGGACAAAGAAGGCAGCCCTAATGGAAGGCAAATATATGCATCTTCTTTTAAATCACCTTATAAGAACACATTTTTAACGTCCATCTGAAAAAGAGGCCAAGACTGAGCAGCAACAAGAGTTAAGAGTATGCGAACTGTTGTCATCTTTGCAACAGGTTCAAACATCTCGTCAATCGTCATAATCAATACTAAACTTCTATTGATTTCGAGGGAAACAAGACGAGCTTTATATCCATGGGGCCATCAGTTTTATGATAAAAATCCACTTGCAACCAATTGGCTTCATAGAAGAGGGGCATTGAACGACATCCCATGTATGAATCTCCTCTAGCGCACGGGGTTTCTCCTAAATTGCCTGTCTCTAAAATTATGTTTGAGGCCTTGTTTCTAATTGCTAGGTTAATTGGAAGAAACAAAGAGGAGAGGGGAGGTGGTAAGAAAAAGAGGAATGAGAAAAACCATAGTGATCAGGAGGATGGAAAATACGAGTGCTCTGTCGATGAATTTGAGGATCTGGATCAGGTGCCAGTTACGATGTAGGAGGGGAGCCATGCGCTAGATTTTCTTGATGATTCCTTCTCACGTATACCAGCCCAATTTTAAACCTTTGTGTAATCAGAGAAACTCGGAAGAAAGGAAATGAATGAAGTAGTAGATGTGTCAACATGATTTGAAATAAATACTAATCTTCAAAAAATACTACATTCCATGATGTTCGAATTCTGTCAATAGATGGATTGAAAAACACAAATACTTTTTGGTGTGCAGCATATCCAAGAAAAGCACATTTTGTAGACTGAGTAGAGAGTTTATTTCAATCATGAAGCGGAAAATGAACACAGCAAATACAGGCTTTGTCGGTATTCTTGAACAGTTTTATTTCCTTGACTGCATTCAGAAATGTCGATTTTCATTTGAAAATGGCAGGCAGCATGATCTTGATTATAACTGGTTCAAAGATAGCCCCACATATATATATATATATATATTTCGCAGTTTTGTTTGTTCAGAGAGACATCACAAATTGTTGGTCCGTAGAATTTAGAGTCCATGTAATCATCTTTGCTTCATTAATTTTCCACTGACCAGAGTTGGTGGGGTCCATGGGTTTACTTGTGGTCCCATCAATGTGACCCCTGTTTTTAATTAGAATTCCCATGAGAAATAATTTTTCCCAGTAAAGTTAATGGCAAGAAGATCAAACTTTTCTGCTATAGAATTGTTAGAAGGACCTTAGAGAAGCTGACACAAAACAAATGACTCGAGAATAATCAGCCAAGAGCACTATCCAAAAATACAGTTCAGACGGCCCACTTTTTTGGAAGTAGAAGTGAACTAAATCCTCTAAAAATTTGAGCAATCAAATTATCCTCCCTTGAGAACAAATGAATCTTGATTTTGAAAAATATCCAGAAAAATAGACGGTTTTGATGAGAATCAGCTGTGAAATCTGAGAAACTGCAAAACTGGGTATAAAACTTACCAGATGAAGCAGGAAAAATGTGAAAAAAAATACCAGAAATCCCCCAGGCATAGGTGACCATTCGCTCAAAGATTCAGTCCAAAACGTTTATCTAGGTGGATCCCACTAGATAGTGCTGAACGATGGATGCGTCTGAGACGCAACGATCTGCTTCAATTGGTGATAACTTCAAGATCTATCCTTATGGAGAACAGATACAAACCAGATTATGATTTTTGGGATGATCTGAGCCATATTGAATTCCAGGAGAGTTGTGCAGAAGAAGATGCACTCTGACAATTCCAAAACTGCCTGACAAGTCTATAAAAGACCTGTAGCACTTGAATCTATTCAAGATGGGATAGAATGCTCAACTTAATGCCGAACCCAATTACAGCAGATTGGCTTGATGCAGAAAAAAAAATCACAATAGCCACTAAGTGGCCATGGCAAACAGAGGATTTGTATTTGTATCAATACTCTGATACCATGACAACATAAGAGAAAATAAGAGAACTTAGAGAATATTGTGAATTTGTGATGCATTTGAGTGTCCTCTTACAAGGACCTCTTGCCCTTGTATAATGATTTTTTTAATGGGTATTGACGTATTGCCCTTTTATAATGTTGCATGTTCCTCAAACAGCAGGTCCAATTCCTTTAGATTTGGGTTTTGGGGTAATGAACAATATCACACATGTATTTCTATTCTAGGAATATCTACAATTATCTTGTGATCTGTACAAATATAAGATCTGTCTGTGAAACACACAAGGCCCACATGCACCACACACCCGTCACACATGCCATTCTAACACCTACAACCTGTCCTGGATGCATCTTTACAGAAATATTCAGGTGACTGTTAAATTTTGGCTGACCCACTGCACAGTGGCCACAAAGAACTGCTACAAAAGAAAAATCCACTATTCTATTCAAATGCTACTGGGCAGAGTCTACACAAATTTTCAACAAACCAACGATTAACCTGCGGGTCCACGAGCGTCTACTAAAGAACTCTGTAGGAATGATGCTGTCTGAAATAATCTATCTTGAATCGATCTCTAACCATTCAAATGCTCTGATTTGGTAATCATATTTGATAAAGTCAAATGGATAGACAACAAGGGAAAAAAAAATGCTATATTAACTGCTGAATCACTCACGGACCATCAACATGTTAGCTAATAGCTACTGAATCATGGAAACAACAGCCATGCTGTAAGCAGTCATGACAATGCTGAATCAACTTTGAGCATTGTAATTGCGTAGAAAAAGGCATCAACAACCAAAAACATTTATAATCACTGCTGATCTCATAATCAACACATTGTGCTCGCTGACAGGAACTAGAACATAAATTGAGGGGTTTTCTTGACAATACTACGTTCAAGAGAACCAAAAATTGAAGGATACCTTTTGCTGCCCTGAAGAAGACTTCAAACAGCAATAACAAATCTGCTCCTGATTCACATCCCTAACCATATGGCTATTTATGCTTGCTGCATCGCTGTAATGGAGGGGTTTTCTTGATGCTGGTCAGAAACCATGGTTTTTCAATTTGACGGAGTCTGAGACTCAGACCCAGCACCTATTGAGTTGAGTTGCCCTTGAGTCTCATTTGGTGGAATCTGGTGGGGAGATATAGGCCAAAACCAATAAATTTCTGCAATATTGTACTAGGAATCGGGCCCGATTCAAAGCGACTCAGCCAAGTAGAATACTGTTATTTATTTATTACTTTTTTGGGATGAAAATGACATCTTTTTCCTCTTTTCCTCTAACGCAACCTCCTTCAAGTTCCAAAGAACACATTTTCATAATAGGTATCTTAATCTTTTTTCAAAAGTGTTTAGGGCACAAAAAATGAGGATGAAATGAGTGGAAAAATAATCAAATGAGAAGAAAATGGCCGAATGGAAAGCTAGACAGAAGGGTTTTAAACCTTTTGGCTTGAGTCGCACTTGAAGTGACTTGATATGTGTCGGAGTTTGTATAGTCAACTAAGTCGACTTGGACTCAGTCAATTTTTCAAATCCTGGCACTAATATTTTTAACGGTGTCATCAAGAAATTTGATTGGTTCAATTTCTTATGGCCCTTTGATTCGCAATTGAACCTCTTTAAGTCTTCATTCTTCATTACTCTCCATTACATAGGTTGCTTCAACTTCTGATAGCTCACTACAGATGCCAGCAACATCCTCTACAGACCAAAAAGGGACACAATTGTTGACCAGATCTACCTACAGAAGAGTTACTGTCACAAGATGGGTGATAACAAATTAAATTGTCCTGTTCGACCTCCACCCAAAGGGCAATCTTCCCATTGAGTCTTAACAGGAAGGATGTCTGATTTCTCAGCCATAGAACCAATAAGATCAACTCAACAATATGCAAAATGAAAGGACCAAAGAAAACAGCGGCTGGACGACCCTAAAAGTTGCAGTAGAATTCTCCAAGCATAGCTTCTAGTCTGATTATATGCACAATCAGACTTGAGATATGAGTAGACACCTCAGTTATCCACCTCATTGACTTGTTTCACACTTGAGATTTTAATAGTCTTGATTAAATCTTGTGCCCAAAACTGTCAACTCATACACAAAACGCATAGCTGATGAAGTCTGAGAATTCTGAAAAAATAGGAGACTCAAAATGGTTAGGGGACCTTCCAGCTGCAATTTCGTGTGAATCTGATTTCACAGTGGGCTCCACATGATGTAAACACCCCTTTGCATAGGGAGGTGATATGTCATTGCCTTTCTGGCATTTTGTTTCATCTTGAGAGTCAATATTCTAAAACTATGTATTTTGTATCTCTTCATTGCTGGTAGGCCCCGCAAAACCGACGAATGCAACAGATGATATAGATTCCACAGATCATAGATCGACAGATCCAAAAATCAATTTACGAGCACAAAATGACTTACTTTGATCAGATTAGAAAAAAATCAGATCGGATGATAAACACAGAAAGCCGAAGAACAGAAGATGGTAACCAATAGATCTCCGCAACAGAAATCCTTCAGGACATTATACAGCTGATGAAGATACAAAGAGAGCCTGGGGCTCTGATACAATGTCTAAGATGACGATGATAGGATCTTGTCCTTGTATTGAGCCCTCCAAAATTAGTGCATGATTCTTGCACTGTTACCATCAATAGAAATCTATTCTAGGTCCTAAGATAAGAGTGTACAATCATTAAAGATAATAGTTAAACAGATTTGAGTATACCCTTTTATTGGGTTATTTCGATCCTTTGGGTTGACCTGACATGTTGGGTTGGCCTCCTGCATGAGGATCTTGATAGCGACATGGGCAAGCTAATGGGTTGCACGGATGAGCAGTACTTTCTGATAGTTTAGGGCTTAAATAGCTGAGAAGAGCAACTGGCTTTCAAAAGGAAAGCTAAAAAATGGTTACATATTTTCCAGTTTTACTGATTCTAAGAAGACGGGCTAGAATGCTCCTACCAATTTTCCAGTTACGCATTATGTTTTGGTTTCTCAATCCAGTTGTGAATAATTGTAGAATGAGTGCCAATAGAGGTGGATGCATCCTCGATTCATTCTTGTTAGATTTAGGGTCAGTCATGAGTGCCTTTCCATGAATGCCCCATTCTGAGATGTATATTCTGAAAATCAACAATTGGATTGAGAAACGTATGTTCTCAACGAATACTCATTACCTATTGACAGGTTGGCCTTTTTCATCTTTGAATATTGTGCTGATAATGCTTGTATGTTCAACAAGTGTGATGCTAATATTGGATGGTGCTTGCAGTGTGATCATGGCTGCATTTTATCTGTTCAAGATTGCAAGTGGTGGGAATCACATCCCTGCGAAGGCTGAATGAGCACTGCTATATGAAAAAAATACTCATGCATGTTAAATTTATGAGTGATTTACTTTGGAATAATAATATCAAAATGGTTTTCTTGGTGCACCTTTGATTACTTGCAACTCTAGAGAACCACTTCAACATGATGATCCTAACCGTTTATTTCTTGGCATGCATAATTGAAAACCATATGAAAAATAGTACAATATGTGATATTGTTTGGCTCATCTGGTCAATTTTTTTATTATCATGTATTTACTTTCTAGAAGTAGAATAGGCGTCACGTTCTTGGTCATTTGATTTTTTTTCTTTTTCTTTTATTTTTTGAAAGTTTTGGTGGCTTGGATTTAGTAAAGTAAAAAGGTATGTTCTGAATGAATTGTTTTGAAAAAAAATAAAATTAGCATGATGTCTGCTTAGGTATCAGTTAACAGATAATTTTCTCCTGGGAATGGACTACATGTACAGCCATCTCTATGGGGCCCACCTTTGATTGTGCACTATTATAATATATTAAGCTAGGAAGTTGTGGATCCAATTTTGACCGTCGGTTATGATTTTGACCGGAAGTTATATTAACTACCTTCTTTATCATAACCACTCATAATTGCTCCCCACTTTTCTTTTCTTTTATTTCTCAATCATTCTATGATTTCAATTCTTCGATTATATAAATACATACTCATAATTTATTTTTCTTCTGTAAAAAGTCTGAATTTTTTATGCATGAATATTTAAATTGCAATATTTGCCATATCCGTGCTAAGCACGGGTAATTTTGCTAGTTGAATTTTAATGCTGTTAAATTAAGGGTTCGGATAATTTTATGGGCTGATTTTTTGCTTGACCTTTATCCAAATAAATGCCTTTCCGTTTGTCTTATCTCCCATGATAGGAATGCATCCAAATGGATTCCAGGAGCTGGACTGAATAGACGTAGTGTGTGGTATGCTTATAGGTTAAAGAATTTCGTTAGTTAAGTATGGTAAGATCCAATTTTAATTATTCATTTTAATAAACTCCTAATATGTGAATCATATCCCTATTGATACTTTCAAGGTTGCAATTCTTTTTTTTTTTTTTTTTTTTTACAAACAATATAAAGTGTTTTTCTATCATCTAATAATTAAGCAAAGAGTTCATTGAACAACAGATAATAATGTTTCTACCATAGATCCTTCATAAACTCTTATCATTATAAATATCTTTAGTCTTGTCTTCTTGCTCTCCTTGTCAACACTATAATGGAGTCACCATCTTTAACACCCTGAGAAAGGAGGCTTTCACTGTATTCCATGATCCTTTCTCCATGAAAGAGAAAGTAGTCACCTTGTGGGAGGTAGTTCTTGTCCACCAGGCGTTCCTCCAGATCGCCGACAGTGTGACCTGGGGCCATCTCGAATGTCATACTCATCGAATTCAATAAAAGGCCAGTTTTCACCACAAAACTCAAAGGTGGCAATGATTTCAGAATTCATGCGAACCCTATATTCACATAAATGCTGATCGTTTCTCATTTCATTACCTCTGTAGAAAAGAGCAAGCTGTTCTTCATGTGGAGCACCAATTTTATCAAGAATTTTATCTTTTAAGCTGACCACAGTATCCATTTCTTCTACTTCGAAAAAAATCTCTCCTCCCAATATCTTTATTTTGATTTTAAATGGTTTTTGGGTTGAGTTAATGGTGAGAATGAGACGTGCATTTTCGGTGACATCGTGTAAATTCAACCCGATCCAGTCTGTTAATTCCTCACCATTAAAGGAGAGAATTTGTTTGCATACTGGATAACCCAGAAGTTGTAACTTTTCTTTTACTTCAAAAACACATTCAAGGGGATCCACCACTAGATGATGCTCAAGGTGGCCATTGACAATGACGATATGCATTCTGTTGCTGTGGGAATACCTGCAAGTAGAGCAAAAGCATCAGATGTAAGAACCATATCGACGGCCCCATTCAGGTTGCAAATGACTTATGCTTAGCGGTGTAGCTCGGCGGGTTGAGTCTGATATCGCTCAACCCTTGTTGGACCCGACTTGTATGTAGGTTTAGTAGATCTCAATCTTGACCTGATTCATAAATTTCTCACCCGATAATGTGTGCGTACATTATACGTAGTCCACAGCTGATAGCTCGGCTGGTTAGGACACAAGTGTGCGAGTTCGAGTTGGAGTCGCCAATGCAACAAATTTTATAGTCTAAATCACCTGTGCGCAGTGTACATTTGGACCCGGGGATGGGACGTGGGGGGATTGGAAAATCTGAGTAGCCTTACATCCCTACCAAGTTTGGGACCAATTTATTTGTCCTAACCCCTAAATCAATGGCCCACAATTTCAATGGCTTTACACATGCACACGCACACAGTAATGGGCCCAGTCCATTCAGACGGGTACAAACCCCATGGATACAGTGTAATTCTTTTTTTCTTTTTTTTATAATTTTTATTTTGTGTAAGTGGGGCAGGGGAATTGTTCCCTGTGTTTGGTTCATTCTGTGGGTCCCACGAGCCCATATGTGCACCTTGCGCCCAGTGTGCAGCTGATCACCAGTATGTATCAAGCTCATACTTGGGTGGCTGAAGTCCATACCTGAATCTTTTTATATTCTATACAGGTTTGAAGATTCAGGCCTAAGCCGGACTCAAACCTGGAAAAATCTAACCTAAATTTCACTTTTGGTCTGGTTTGACAACCCAACTGATGTCCAACTCATGTTTGTCAAATTTCAGCCCATTTAGTTATAGGATCACGTATTTTGGCCCAGACCGAGCACTCAAGCCTAATTGTCAGAACTGGGTCAGGCCATTCAGATAGATAAATGCACAAAGCAAATTGCAGTTAGAAATGTTGAGCTGGCTGGGCCAACTTATGGGGCCTTTCAATGGAATTGCCATACCAGCATTTTTACTTAAAAAGCCAAATCTTTCGGCCTGGGTCCAACCTACAGCCTAAAATCTACAGCCTATTCTTGAAAGAGAAAAAGGGGATGCAATAAGACCCTATAAGTGGTAGGTCCAGTTGTAACACTAATAATAATATTCACCTAAAATTAACTATTTAGGCCACATAATTTGGAAGAATGAAACAAATTTCACATAAACAGTTAGGTTCCACAATAAAATTTGTAAAAACGAATGCATCAGTAACAGGATAAAAGCGTTCAACAGTAAATGATTTTAGAATGAAGACATTAGAACTTGCATCACCTTTTTTTTTTTTTTTGCTTAAAAGATGATTTTATTTAGAAAGGATTGAGGATCCGTAGAGTTCTGTGACAGTGCATTAGAGGCGTAACCGCCTGACTAATTAGGAAGCTGAGAACTTGCATCACCTTAGTTTGGGCAAAAGAAGAGTGAAAGCTAATGATTCTTGCTTGCTTCTGCAATGCCAATGTGGTATATATATTTTATAGGAAAAAAAATCATGCTACAAGAATGAGCAAATGCATTCCAAATGTATTCTGAAATGTGTGTGGATTCAGATGGATGCATGAGAAGTCTGTGCTTAATTTCTTCTTTTGCTACATTTCATGGAAGTGGGCAATAAAAGAACAAATAGTTGGTTGGGAGATGCTCTTTGATACCACTTCAATTTATCCTATTAAAATTGGACAATCCTGAACTGATAGACCGAACAGAATCAGTAGCGCCTAAATGTAAGGCAAAGATAGTAGCCAGACAAACTTTCATTTTGGGGAGAGGGTGGAAGAGGGCAGCAGTTTTATGGGTTATTGCCTTTACAGCTGTCCTTGGACCTATTTGCACCTGAGCAATTGAAGTTAAAGTATTCCCACAGAGATGTTCGCACGACATCTTAGGGCTGTTCGATATTGCACGCATTATATTGTACGATATCTGCTACGAGAAGTGGGCTCCATCTGAGGGAAGTATAGAAAAATATTTATGTTACCTCTACTAACGCCTTGAGGTTTTGGTAGAAATTGTTCACTAAAAAATTTAAGATGGTATCAAATTACTGATCTAGAAAGGGTGGCCCATCTCATTAAAATCACATAGCACTGCAACTTGGTGTGCTGCCACTCTCAGCACTTGAAGATCTACTGCAATGTGGCCCATCACAAAGTCATTACCAAGTTTATTCTGCAAACTTGTTGCCTGGCATCATCATCCACATTGAAGCAACATTGCAACTTGCTGTATCTTTCACTCATCAGGTCATAAATTTAATCCCTTTCATTCAATCCAAAAGCTCTCCTTCTTCTTTATTCATAATTGACACAATTTCTATGATGGCTTCCTCTGGAGCCTCCCATCATTCCCAACATTGCCAACTTGATCTCTTTCAAGTTGAATCATGACAACTAACTTCTTTGGCGCAGTCAAATTATACCCATTCTGCATACACATGATCTATTTGGTTATGTTGACGGGACGATCATCTGTCCACCGAAGTACCTTAAAAATTCAGATGATGACAATGAATTGAGTAGCAAAGCAGCCTTAACTGTGAATCCTGAGTATACAAAATGGGTGAAGTAGGATTCACTTATCCTTTGTGGGATTAACTCGACACTTTCTGAAACAATACTGTTGAGATTTTATGGCTTATCTACATCCAAAGATGTCTGGCAGAGGTTGGAATGTCTCCACCTCATTCAATCTCAGTCACACCATTTGCAGCCCCGGCTACAGGTCCAATCCATGAAGAACGGCAGTATGCCCATTGAAAAAGTCTACTAGGACCGAATTTTGGGATGGATCTTTGGACCGGTCCCAAAGTTCTAATCCAATATTCCAAAGATCGGTCCCAAAATTCGGGCCATGTAGCAGGACTGATGCCCATTACTTAGTACAGTAAGTCTATATGGCCCCAATGGTTTGTCCGAAAGAGAGCCCGAATCCGAGCTGGAGGTCCAGCTGGAGTATATTTTCACAGAAAGTCTATTTGGATAAGTTTTTTGGACATAATTTTGGACAAACCCTATGGTATGAGTTGAATATCCTTATGATATTCAAGCCATACCATAGGATTTATCCAAAATTCTATCCAAAAAGTTTATACAAGTAGCATTACTCATATTTTTAAAGCCCACGTGATTGTTTTCAAAGCCCGCCAAAAAAAAAAAAAGAGTACCAAATGCCCTAGAAACGAAACAGAGAAACGAATGCGGGACTCTCTCCCTCTCGGATAACGTCCCCAAATTTGCAAGAGGTGATTTCAATCAAGAAAAACCAATGGGAATAGCTCAAATCATGTCGTCTCTCTCACCTCAAGCACCTTTGGAGTACTGCAACTGGAACCCATCAAAGAACCCAAGAGATCTTCGTCACCAACTCTCCCCAAATTCCAAAAGAAGGGTTTTGAAGAGCCAGAGATCATTAATGCCTGGGAACTGATGGAGGAACCTCGACGAGGAAATACCCATTTGTTCGCCTGCGAGAAGAACCCCCAAATCCCATTTCGAGAAGAAAGCACAAACGTTCTTCAGTCAGATGAGAACACCAAAGAAGTAGAAGAACTTGATGGGGAAGGAGAACAGGAAGGGAGAAGGTGGGAGACATGTTTCCAGTGCCAAACAGGGATTAAAGCCTTTTGGGTCTTTGGAGAATCTACAACCAGTCACACCCGGATCTAAACTTCGAACGAAAAACGCTGCGGGGGATTAGGAAGACATTTGAGGACTGCAACAGAGTGAGGTCTTTGATTGAATCACACTGCGTTCAAAAGATTCAGAGGGACATTTCTATAGATTCTGGGTTTAGGGAGGAGTTGAGGGTGTTGATGGAGGAGAAGGAGGTGAGAGTGCCTGCGGTGTTTGTGAAGGGGAGATTAATAGGAGATGCTGATGAGGTGCTGAAATTGGAAGAGGAGGGGAAATTGAGCTTTCTTCTTGAAGGGATTTCACAGGCTGGTGAGGTGTGCCAGGGGTGTGGAGGGTTGAGATTCGTCATGTGTTTGGATTGCAGTGGAAGCTGCAAGATCTTGGATGCAGAGCAGAAGAGTGTCGTGAGATGTGGAGGGTGAACTGAGAATGGGCTGATTCAATGCACCATCTGTTGCTGATTAGGTGATGGTTTGATCTGGTTACAACCACCCCGTGTGGCAAATGTTTTTCAAAGATTGGAGAAGCTCGAACAAATTTGTACCAGTTGTTTTGATTGTTTACGGTGTTGTGCTTGTGGGATTATTGTATCGAATGTAGCATCCATCATGTACACTTTTTGATTGGAAGCTACTATTATATAAGGGGTTGGTTGATAAGTGAAATGATAGACTCCAAATGTTTTTTTTTTTTTAATATTTGATTAATGGAAGTTGCTGTTGTATGAACCAATTGTATTTGGGGTGAATAAATGAAGAACTTATTTTTGTATCTGTATATTTCATCTTTTGAGCACCTAAAAGAGTCTTATTTGGTATATTGAATCTTGTGGGATTTTGTCTAAAGAGGCCAAAAAGGCCGGTATTCTTGTCTCTTCCATTTGAAGTGAAAACTAAAAATAGAATGAGTAAAAAGTTATTGATAAACCTGGAATAATTTCAGATATGAAAAGCCCTACAATGTGAATGGAATTTCCAACATTTGGTTAACACAAATCTATAGAAACGTTGCTAAGTATCCCTGTTTAGGGCACTGTTTAGCCCAGTTCCCGAGGGATTTTTTGGCTGAAACTTGGGGAGTTCCAAGTCCATATTATGAATTTAAAATCTGTTACTTTTCAGTTAATTACAATCACGTCTGCGATGTTTTTAACTAGGGCTTTTTTTCAACTCGGTTAACACAGATCTGTAGAAACCTTGCTGAGTACCCCTGTTTGGGGCACTGTTTAGCCCACTTCTGAAACTTGGGGAGTTTCAAGTCCATATTATGAACTTAAAATTTGCTATTTTTCAGTTAATTACAATCACGTCTGCAATGTTTTCAACTCGGGCACTTTTTCAACTCGGTTAATACAAATCTGCAGAAACCTTGCTGAGTACCCCTATTTAGGGCACTGTTTAGCCCACTTCCCGAGGGATTTTTTGGCTGAAACTTGGGGCGTTCCAAGTCCATATTATGAACTTAAATTCTGCTATTTTTCAGTTAATTACAATCACGTCTTCGATGTTTTCAACTTGGGCACTTTTCAACTCAGTTAACACAAATCTACAGAAACCTTGCTGAGTACCGCTGTTTAGGCACTGTTTAGCCCTCTTCCTAAAGGATTTTTTGGCTGAAACTTGGGGCTTTCCAAGTCCATATTATGAACTTAAAATTGGTTATTTTTCAGTTTATTACAATCACGTCTGCGATGTTTTCAACTCGGTCACCTTTTTTTACTCGATTAATACAAATCTGCAGAAACCTTGTTGAGTACCCCTGTTTAGGGCACTGTTTAGCCCACTTCCCGAGGAATTTTTTGGCTGAAACTTGGGGAGTTCCAAGTCCATATTATGAACTTAAAATCTGCCATTTTTCAGTTAATTAAAATTACGTCTGCGATGTTTTCAACTTGGGAACTTTTTCAACTCAGTTAACACAACCCCTGTTTAGGGTACTATTTAGCCCACTTCCCGAGGGATTTTTTAGCTGAAACTTGGCGCGTTCTAAGTCCGTATTATTTAGTTCCAGTCTGCTATTTTTCAGTTTATTACAATCATGTCTGAGATGTTTTCAACTCGGGCACTTTTTCAACTCGGTTAATACAAATCTGCGGAAACCTTGCTGAGTACCCTTGTTTAGGGCACTGTTTAGCCCACTTCCTTAGGGATTTTTTGGCTGAAACTTGGGGCGTTCCAAGTCCACATTATGAACTTAAATTCTGCTATTTTTCAGTTAATTACAATCATGTCTCCGATGTTTTCAACTCGGGCACTTTTCAACTCGGTTAACACAAATCTGTGGAAACCTTGTTGAGTATCCCTGTTTAGGGCACTGTTTAGCCCACTTCCCGAGGGTTTTTTTGGCTGAAACTTGGGGCATTCCAAGTCCATATTATTTAGTTCCAATCTGCTATTTTTCAGTTTATTACAATCACGTCTGCGATGTTTTCAACATGGACACCTTTTTAACTCGAGCATGTTTGCAAACCTTATACATGTATTTCAATGAGGGATTTTTTCGATGAAATTTGGGGATTTCAATGTCCATATTATGAACTTAAAATCTGTTATTTTTTGGCACGATCCAATCATGTTTGCCTGCTTTTCAAACTGCGCACTTTTGCAACATAGTAGCTGGAAATCTGCTGAAACCTTGCTGAGTACCCCTGTTTAGGACACTGGTTAACCCACTTCCCGAGGGATTTCTTGTCCAAAATTTGGAGCTTCCCAAGTCCTTATTATTAACTTAAAATCTTCTTTTTTTTTTGCATGATACAATCACGTTTGCCTACTTTTCAAACTGCGCACTTTTGCAACACAGTAGCTAGAAATCTGCTGCAACCTTGCTGAGTACCCCTGTTTGGTGCACTGGTTAACCTGCTTCCCAAGGGATTTTTTCAATGAAATTTGGGGCTTTCGAATTCCATATTATGAACTTAAAAACTGCTATTTTTCAACTTTATACAATCACGTTTACGATGTTTTCAACTGACGAACGTTTCCAACACAGTAGGGTCAAACCTATTGCAACCTTGCTGAGTACCCCTGTTTGGGGCACCGGTTAACCCACTTCCCGAAGGATTTTTTCAATGAAATTTGGGGTTTTCAAAGTCCATATTATGAACTTAAAAACTGTTATTTTTCAACTTTATACGATCACGTTTGCGATGTTTTCAAATCAAGCATTTTTCGAACAGTCACAGCAGACTATTCACCATCCACAAGAGAATAAATGAGGAAACTCCTTGAATTTTAGAACACCCATGACAATGTTAACGAGCCATATGTGGGAAATGTTAATTTCGATTACATCCCAACAATCATAAATCAGATTTCACACATCTCATTCAACGACAGCGATATCAACCAATTTTGGTATAACCTATGGGATCCCATAGTTAATTTGCTGGTTTCTTAGACTTAAAATTATGGTTCCTCGGATATATGGCATGACTGCTAGTCCCAAGCACAAATAAAGGAGAGTTGCATAGGACCAGCAACAGCATAGCAATGCGAGATTTATATTGAGCAAGAAGCAAGCATTATGAATTGGTAAACATGGATCGTCCTTTTTTATATCTCCTGATGGGTTGATGAGGAGAAGATGCTTTAAAACTTAGCTCAGTGTACATATATAGCCAGTTTCTTTCAGCCTACAAATAATCTAAAAAAATAAAGCATCTCTAATTTCTCACATCTCCTTACATAATAGTAGCTTCCAATTTCTCACATCCCCTTACATAATAGTAGCTTCTAATCAAAAAGTGTACATGATGAATGCTACATTCGACACAATAATACCACTAGCACGACACCGTAAACAATCAAAACAACCATTAAAAATTTGTTCAAGCTTCTCCAATCTTTGAACAACATTTGCCACACGGGGTGGTTGTAAACAAATCAAACCATCACCTAATCAGCAACAAATGGGGCATTGAAACAGGCCATTCTAATTGCACTCTCCACATCTCACGACACTCTTCTGCTCTGCATCCAAGATCTTGCAGCTTCCACTGCAATCCAAACACATGACGAATCTCAACCCTCCACACCCCTGGTACACCTCACTAGCCTGTGAAATCCCTTCAAGAAGAAAGCTCAATTGCCCCTCCTCTTCCAATTTCAGCACCTCATCAGCATCTCCTATTAGTCTCCCCTTCATAAACACCACAGGCACTCTCACCTCCTTCTCCATCAACACCCTCAACACCTCCCTAAACCCAGAATCCATTGAAATGTCCCTCTCAATCATCTGAATGCAGTGTGATTCAATCAAAGACCTCACTCTGTTGCAGTCCTCAAATGTCTTCCTAATCCCCCGCAGCATTTTTCGTTCGAAGTTTAGATCCAGGTGTGAGTGGTTGTAGATTCTCCAAAGACCCAAAAGGCTTTAATCCCTTTTTGGCACTGGAATCATGTCTCCCACCTTCTCCCTTCATGTTCTCCTTCCCCATCAAGTTCTTCTGCTTCTTTGGTGTTCTCATCTGACTAAAGAACGTTTGTACTTTCTTCTCGAAATGGGATTTGGGGGTTCTTCTCGCAGGCGAACAAATGGGTATTTCCTCGTTGAGGTTCCTCCATCAGTTCCCAGGCATTGATGATCTCTAGTTCTTCAAAACCCTTCTTTTGGAATTTGGGGAGAGTTGGTGATGGAGATCTCTTGGGTTCTTTGACGGGTTCCAGTTGCAGTACTCCATAGGTGCTTGAGGTGAGAGAGACAACATGATTTGAGAGATTCCCATTGGTTTATTCTTGATTGAAATCCCTCATGCAAATGTGGGGATGTTATCCGAGAGGGAGAGAGTCCCTCATTCGTTTCTGTTTCATTTCCAGGGCATTAGGCTCCCTTTTCTGGCGGGCTTTGAAACATAATTATTAATTTCATTTCGTTTCATTCGAATTGGCCGAAATTTTTCATTTCAATTAACTTTTCGGTTTGAATTTCGGTCAATATCAGCTGAAATTCAAAATTTCGGCCGAAATTCAGGATTTCGGCCGAAATGTGACTTTTCGACCGAAATGAAATTTTACATAATTAATTTTTTTTTTACTTTTTTTGACACATATTTTTTATTTCTTATATTTTTACAAAATATAATTCCAAAAAAATTACTATAATGGATTAAATCTATATTTATTACTTTTTCTATTTTTTTTACTTATATATGTATATATATTATGTTATATTTTCTCTGAAATGTAATTCCGAAAAGTTTCACCGAAATTCCGAATCGGCCGAAATTTTTCATTTTGTAGGTCAGAGCGAAATGAGATCTGAAATGATATTAACAACTATGCTTTAAAAACAATCACGCGGGCTTTGAAAATATCCGGCTGGACCTCCAGCTCGGATTCAGGCTCTCATTCGGGCAAACCATTCAGGCCATATAGACTTATTGCCAAGCAAATATAATGAGCTTTTTGGACAACTTATCACTTATGAAATGTGGCTAGATAGCTACTCTCAACCTCAGAACAATGGGTAGCCGGCAACTGCCTTTCTTAGTCAATGTGGATCTTCATCCACTCAAGTTGGCAATGAAGGAAACAATTCCAAGAACATTCAACGTGGTAGTGGCCACAGTCATGGCCGTGGCCGTGGAAATGGTGGTCGTGGTCTCACGACAAATGCAACCAATACAAATTACAATAGTCATGGCTCCGATGTTTAGATTTCTCAAATTTGCAATACGACAAATCTTGTTGCTCTAGCTGCTTTCATCACCTTAATTTATCTTATCAAGGAAAACAACCATCACAAAAGCTTCAAGCCATGGTTGCAAACAAACAACATGACAATATATGGTATCCAGACACATGAGCCACCAATCATGTCAATGCAGATCTTGAAAACAACCATCACAAAAGCTTCAAGCCGTGGTTGCGAATAAACAACATGACAATATATGGTATCCAAACACAGGGGCCACCAATCATGTCAATGCATATCTTGAAAACCTTCACTCAAACTGCCAACCGCAGCTGTCGGAAATGGTAATGAACTTCCAATAACCAACATTGGTTCTACTTCTATCAATCATAAAACTTCTAATTTGATTTTCAATAACAAACTTCATGTT
Organism: Camphora micrantha; assembly: GCA_003546025.1. NCBI lineage: Eukaryota > Viridiplantae > Streptophyta > Magnoliopsida > Laurales > Lauraceae > Camphora > Camphora micrantha. The sequence goes on along the minus strand of QPKB01000011.1, from coordinate 10,448,801 downwards.
CATGTTCATGCCATGACAAAAAAATTTGTTATCTGTTAATCAATTCACTCAAGACAACAATTGTCATTTTGTCTTCACTAATACCTCTTCTTTTTTTTATTTTTTATTTTTATATTTTTTTTTGTGAAGGACAACAATACAAGAAATATCCTCTTCCAGGGCCAAAGTCATGATGGTCTCGATCCATTTCACCTATATCTATCCCACAAAAGTAAGTCTGATTGTTCTCCTTTTTTGGTTCACCTCAAGGATCTTTAACCACATCTGACAAAACCAACTTGGGCATTCGGGTCATCAGACACTTCATCAACTCTCCGAGACGCTTCAAATTACTAGGCCCCTGCCCACTACCAAAGTCTGTATAGCATGTCAAATGGTAAAGAGTTCCAAACTTCCTTTTTCTACTTCTTTTACTGTTTCTTCCTCTCCCTTAGAAATCATCCACTCACATTTGGGGTGCATCACCTTGTGCTTTAATGAGTGGTGTTAAACTTTATATTACATTTATTGATGATTTTAGTTGTTACTGCTGGATTTTTCCTTTACACTTCAAGTCTCAAGCTCTTGATGTGTTTATTAAATTCAAAGCCCTTGTGGAAAATAATCTTAACAAGAAAATCAAATTTCTCCGAACTGATGGTGATGGAGAATACACAAGTACCACTTTAAAAGTCTTTTCTTACAACCAATGGAATGTCCCGTTTATCATGCCCTCGTACACCCAAGCAAAATGGGCTTGCGAACACGAGCATCGGCATGTCATTGAAACTGCACTAAGCCTTATGGCTCATTCTAATCTTCCAAAAAAATACTGGTTTGATGCAGTTTTTCTGATCAATCATCTCCCCACTCGAGTAGTTGAGAATGTCTCTCCATATGAGAAATTATTTACACCAGATTATAATATGTTAAAATCTTTTGTTTGCACATGTTAACCGTACCTTCAACCCTACAATTCCACCAAATTGGATTTATTATTATTTTTCTTTTTTGGAACCGGGGGTCAATACCAAGACCTTTAGCTCTACAAGAGAGAGGAACCATGGTCCTGACCACTCGGCCAATCCCTTGGCGTTACCAAATTGGACTTTCGTACCACCATGTGTGTATTCCTTGGCTATAGCCTTAACAATTGAGGTTATCATTGTTTGGATCCTAGTAATGATGGTAGTCACCTTTCATGCCATGTCCTGTTTGATGAAGATAATTACCCATTTTTGGAAGGTATGACCACACACTCAGGCTCGATGGAACATGGCTCGACCTTGTTAGTTCTCCCAACTAGCCAACCTTTATTTTCTGCACCCGAGTATTCTCCTCCCACCTTAAATTTTCCTTCCTCCATGGACAATTGTCAATCTCAAAACAATATGCATTCTGTTGCTGTGGGAAAACCTGCAACTGCGAGCAAGACGCTTTAACGATGGTTCAACTGGGGTTGCAAATAGCTGGGCTGCGCTGGGCCACAAGGACGCTTAGGTAGGGGTGCAACTTGGGTGAGCTGGGTCTGATATTGCTCAACCCTAGTCTGACCTGAACTTTGTGCAGGTACTATGGCACCCGGATACTTATACAAGCCTGATGTATCCGTATCGGATCGATATGGCACTTGTATTGGTACCTAATACTCCAACAATATTTTTAAAAAATAAATTTAACATATCCTATTTATAAAATCCTTTATTTCATATAGTTCTTTTGATATTTTTGCTTCTAAAAAAAATGCTATAAATGGACGAAAATAATAATAATTTTATTAATTCAAAAGTAATCTAAAGAAAAAAAATCGGGACACCCTTGTCCATATCCACATCCTAAATTTTCAAAAGTGAAGAATCGTATCCCCAATCTCATCATGAGTGTCCGCATCCATATTTGTATCGGGACATCATAGACTATAACTCGAGACCAGTTCCCACCCAAGGACAATTTTGGGTGTGAGAAGGGTTGACTTAGTTTTGGGCAACCAAGTTCTTAGTTTTTTTATTTTAGAAGATATGAAATTTAGGAATTGTATCTACTTCATATGTGATAATAGTATATAGACAGAGAATTTATTCATTATTCATTCATTTATTTTTAGATAAATTTGGTAGGCTCAAACTTGCCCGAAGTCTAGACCCGAACCTTAGAATTCCATTCAGGTTTCAAGATTCTCGAGTACATGGGCCTGACTATCAGAACTGCACCCAGGCCATTCATATAGATAAAGGCACAGGCCAAATCACAGTTAGAAATGTCAAGTCGGTCAGGTTAGCTAATTGGGCCTTTCAAAGAAAATTTAGGCAAAAGCTTTTTGACTTAAAAAAGCCAAATCTTTTGGCCTGGGCCCAAGCTGCAGGCCTAAAATCTCATCCTTATTATTACACAAACCAGGAAACACAAAGGCTAGCCCTAGAATTCCTTGGTCCAGGTTCAACACTAATGACAATATTCATGGAAATTAACTATTTAACCCACATAATGTGAAAGAATGAAATGAATTTCCCATACACAGTCAGGTTCCACATTAAAATTGGAAAAACTGCATCAGTTCAAGATAAAGTGTTCAGCACTCAATGATTTTAGCGTTAAAAAATATGGACTTACATCACCTCAGTTTAGCAAAAGAAGAGTGATAGTTACTGAATATTGCTTGCCCATTTTTTAAATGCCAATGAGATTAAATGTCATTTCTGAAATGTGAAAAATATTGTTAACATTTGTTTGCAGCAGCATCATCTCCGCGTTAGTAAATTAATGACAGTGGGATTTAGTTGGGTTTTGTGTTTTGCTCATGATTTCTCAAAAATCACGAGGATCTAAAATATGAAACTCCCGTCCTGAGGTTTAATCATTTACACGAAAATATTGAATGGTTTGGAACTTCGGATCATGAATTGGAGCCAATAAAAATGCAGATTATGGATGGAGTTTTTTGGGCATTTTTCACATATTTCTCAAAATCTATGAAAATCTAAAATATGAAACTAAATATCTGGAGGATTATTATTTAGGGGGGCCCTACAGATTGCAAAAGAGTGAAAGATGGTTGATGGAATTTGACCCTGCAATCCCTTGCAGGCAGTAAGTATACCAATGCCTTTTTGAAGGGTATGTAATTGTTTCACTGTGAGGGGTGAATTTTATTTTCAGGAAATTGTCCCCATTTACACACCATTTATACATCACCATTTTTGCATGTCATACATAAATGAGCACAAACAAAAGTGTTCATGCGTAAACGTTATATATTTAACATATAAAGCCTACATTGAACACCATTCAGTAGAAAAAATGAAAAATAAGTGTAGACGGATAAACGTAGGAAGGCAGAGAGAAGTAAGAAACCAAAATCAGAGATAGTTGTCCACCTGCGCAAACTAAACAAGCAAATGTGTCGTAGAAAACAGACAGATCTGTTAACCAACTCACTGGAGTAAAATAATACATTTTCTTCTTTTTCTACCAAGAGGGTTGAATGTACTATTAGGCACCATTCGGATATCAATCCAGCTTTTTGTACAGAAGCAACTCTGTAAGAATTTGCTATGTTCATCCTAATCCTGTACACGTGCGCAAGAAAAAAAAAATTTTCCTTTTTTTTCTTTCTATGAGTCTACCATGAAATTATAAGAATTACAAAACCGCCAAGAGTCAGCGATTTCATACTTTACATAGAACATTCAAGAACCTTGAATACATGCAAGTGGATATCCGATATATTGAGAACAGTAGAAAAGGCTCAGCAATTTTTTGACCTGTAGTACTTCGGGGGTAGAGATGGGCACCTCTCATTCATGTGAGCGTACGGATGCATGGTATTATATTTTGGCAATTCCATCCGATATTTTCCCCGAATTTGACAGAAAGGAAGTTCTACATCATCACCTTGGTTGCACCATCCTGGTAATCTGGTTAAGTTGTCCTCGAAAAAGTTTAGGGTGTAAGCATCCTTTATCTGCATATTTTGAATAAATTAGCACATTGAGCGGATAAAGAACAGAGGTTAGCAAGTACATGCATAATTCCTTGTACATGTGGGATTTGTTGGTTCGACAAAATGGATCAAATATTTCGGTTGCTACCATACATCAGAATTGTTACTAAGGGAGCCATGTTAAATAGTCCAAATGACATTAAATATATATAATAAAAAAAAAAAAACAGACAATGTCACTATTCTCCAGAAATATCAAATTCTAAAAGGATAACAATGTTCTTAAAATTCTCAGTAACAAAAACAAAATGAAATTTGTTTATGTAATCAAATATTTAGCATAAGTATACCACATTGATGTCATGCAAAGATGGATGGACCTCCTCTGTGCACAACTGGGACCAATATAATGCAGATCTAATCAAGAGGCAGCCAGTAAATGTGATGACCACTGAAGATTGAAGTTCTCAACCATATCTCTCATGATCACTGATGAGTAGACTTGCCTGGCCTCATCTGTTTATGGTCCGCCCATGACACAACAATGATGGGGCTCACCTGGTCATTAGGGCCACATGGTATAGACAACATGGTCTGCCCGTAGCACTATTTGGATTGGTCACTTTAATTGCTACACAGTTAACTGGTAAGCTCTGCCTTGGGTCTCACATCTAAATGCATTTATTGGCTTAGTAAGCCTAATCAAGTTTAATACTGCCATGCAGTCTTTACACTTCTATCCAAAGTGCATCTACTCATGTCGAAAGAAAAAATAAAAAAATAAGAAAAAGGAAAAAGGAACTCCACATATAAGGACTATTCACGCTATTAGGCCTGTAAAAAAATTGTAAAGGTCTGACTCATAACTTTCTGATTTAAAGGGAAAATCTCTAACAAACAATTCCAAAACGAGGGGAGAATAACAACTTAAATACTTAATTCATGACTTGATCCGCTGGTTTAGAACGCATCAGTTCCAAATATGTCATACAAGTCCATATTGGCTAGTCTTTTCAAATTATTACCTAATTAACAAGCTAATCACGGATATTGTTTGGTTTATAGGTTAAAATTTGTTCGCATGGATCGCTCATATATGGTGGTATTTATCAATATGAGAAATGACAAATAACATGACCATGAGATCATTCTTAAAAAAGAGAAAAAGAAAGATAAAAAAAAAGGGCATCTGTCAGACTGTCACTACCCACACTAGTAATAGTCCCAGTAAACTTACTGTGAATTCTGTAACTTGAATTGAGTCGGCAATTGGATCAAAAAGCCCTGCCTTTTTATACATTTCGAGAACGAAGGCAATGCAAGAGGTCGAATACCCATCAGTATAAAGCCAATCATCCTGCTCAGGAATAGCCAGCAACTCATCGAAAGGTATACCGCGGATTTCAGTTTCAACTAGAATTTCTGGTAGATCAAGGCCCTGAAGTCAACAGCATTAAAAGTACTATATTAATAAATTAGGAAATTTTTCATTTTAAAAATTTTCAAATTAGCCATACAATAACAAGTGACCATTCACTGCTGCATATTGGTGTGACCATCCACAAACCAGTGCAGCAAGAATCAGCAAAATTCAAAAACATCATAAAATCGTTCTTGGAAACCTTTCCCTAAAATCTAGCAATTAATATTAGTCAAAGTTCTAAGTTCTGATCTGCTTAATAATGTAATCAAGTGAAAAATATAAATTGGTTGAAGTGTCTTATTCTATAAAATAAGATTAAAAAATAGAATATGCAGATGTGGTGCACTTGGTTTGTTACTTCAACATAGAACCAGTTTGCAGCATGTTAGACTCAAGGAATAAGGCCTCTTGTTTGCATATTTATTCCAGCAAGGACAAAGCCAGGAATATGTCCTTGAGGGGGCTATCATGTTACTTTTAAAATAAACTTTATTTTTATTTTTATGTTATTTTATTTTATTTTATTTTATTTTTTGAAAGAGGGGTGGTTGCATGGCTCCACTCCTGCATGCAAGAACAGTAACTTATTCCTTGGTTTCAATAAAATGAGTTGGTTGTCAACTATATTTAGAAAATTTGACTCTTAATGTTACTTTATGAACTTTCACCAGATTTTTCAGTAATCAGCTGAATAGTTGATTAATATCAAGCTACCTGGGACAAACAGGCCCCAATTGTTTTCACTTTAAACATGGCCAAATTGCTACCATAATTGTTCTACTAGCCCCATCCACTGATTACAAGCAGATGACTAAAAGAACCACTGTATGTACATCATCTTTTTACTAATTAGGCCCTTTCTGCTACATCTGAAATCATAACAGTAAGAAATACATCTTCTGTGAACAAAAATGGAGTTACGAGGAAGAAAAGTATAAGTGTAAATAGCATTCCAACAATTAAATCGTGTGATTGTTCACGCTTATAAACCATTTTTATTTTTAAAAAAAAAGGATCACAGTATATCTACAAAAGGATTGACAGATCACACTTGGGTAGGGTGTGGGGGTGCAAGGCACTTCAAGTCATGTCGGGTCGATTTTCACTCTGGGCCATTGAATGGCGCCCAGGAAGCCTCAGGTGTGGCAACCTTACCAGCACAGATTGAAGTGAACAGAAGAAGAAGAGGAAGAAAGGGATGATTATGGCTGGAATTTGGTTGCAGTGAAGGAGTGGGAGTTCAGATTGGAACGAAAGTTGACTCAACTCGGCTAGGGTCTCCTCTCCTATGCAACCTTATCTGTGAAAAACAAATGCATAAAAGCATTTTTTCTTTATGTATGTATGTGTTTATTGGAAATGTTCCTGTACATTCTTATGGTACATACCAGCTATTGGGGCCCACCAGAGACCCCACAGATCATGGGAAAGGAGGAAAAAGGGGAAGAGGAGGAGGGCAGGAATCGAAAGATGAAAGATCTATGTAGGACCACCCCAGATATCAAATTTGAAAGTCAATCTGACGCCCCTAACCAATTCACCCGAGGCCCCAAGTTTAATGGTTTTATATAGGTGCTCACCAAACAGAGTGCAGAGCAGAGAAGAACAGAATCGATATCTCTGAGCAAGAGAAGCAAATCCAATGACTAGATAGTGTCTCAATGATTTGATTGCATATGAAGACAGGTACTAGGGGGAATTAGAAATCCTCACTCCTTGTTGAAATTGATAGAGGATTCAGAGGTCCTTTTAAGAGAATCCACTGAGGCATGGGTAGGGAGAAAATAGGGTTCAGAAATCCTTTTGGAGAAGCTCTGATTCCATATGAGAAGAGAGTGGAAGAATAAGAATGAGTAGACTTGGTCGTATCCCATGGGAGGGTCAACTGTTGTATTTAAACTACTGAAATGCCCAGTCAAGGCTACAATTAAGGCCTAATTGAGGCCAAATAAGATTACATATGAATCAGCTAATTATCTCCTAACTATATATAGCTATACAGAATATTATACAGATATAATTGATACACTGTACAGGTGGGACTAACATTGCTGACTGTGTTGGTTCCTGTGATCCCCATCTTTACAATCATCACCTAAGATGCACGGATACATCAAAATGGGCAATGTATCGTGTCGTATCCTATCCGATACTTCAGTTTTTACATGTAAAATCCATGCCCCTATGGTCTCTATGGCGTGTCTTGCCGCACTCATGCCGTATCTAGGCATCATAGATCATCACTATCAAGGCCCTACGCTATCTATCTGGGATTGGCTTTGAGCTCTGCTTTTCTACTGTGTGTTGTACTTTTCCATATATGTAAGCCAACCAAACTCAGTACCCTAAATTTGGCGCCGATCCAACTGATATCCAGTAATCCACCAATGAATTAATATAAGATATAATATATCGATCATGGTATATACTGCACACTAGTTCTCAGCCATCTCCCATGTTGACTAAGGCACCTGGAAAGCGCGGGCCCTCTATATAGCTGCATGTCCATTTTCTTGCAATCTATTCCTCTTTTCTCCCTACACCAGATAGGCCCTTACTATTCACTCAAGTTTATTTTCCTGAAGAAAAATCTCAAGAAGCATTTAGACAATAAAAAGTAGGGGTATAACCTGAGTTCCTAGTCGCTTGTTAAGGGCTTCATTCCACATGTTAGCAGCATATGCTGGTTGAATCTTGCTCCACATAGTCATAACAGAGGCAACCTGTAAAGCATAAAGCTCATAGAATTAAAGAATGAAGGCACTAAAATTAAAGAAATATATGTCAAATGCTTAATTAAATTTGTGAGCTTCGAATTTAGTAAATACAAGAAAAATTGATTGTAGCATGCCGCCAGTGACCAGCCCACCATTCAATTCGCCACAACAACAAATTCTGAAGATTAGCCCACCAATGAGTCATTAGAGTATCTATACTGTACAGCTCTTTGTTTTAGGGTGCGTTTGTAGAGCAGTGGAAGAGGAAATGTTCCACGGCACCAGAAGTCTGACCTGGGAAATCCCCTCTAGCACAGAAAATGCAGCCAAAACAAGAGATTTCCCGATCGTTTCGTCGTTGCACCAAGCGCAACGAGGAAGACGCCGGGAGTCTCCTCTCCGTTGCACAAACGACACCTTAAGGAAGTCATTACCATTCAGAAGAGAAAAGGAAGCTTCAGTGTAAGGGCCTATTTGGTATCTTTACTCTTTTTATCGACCCATCAAAATAGAGCCATTAAAAAAAGAGCCATAAAAAAACAAGGCTAGAATCAAAACGAGTGTTTGGTAATGCAAGGATCTATTTTAAATAAACTTTTTAAAATAAATGTCTGAAAATTTTTCACAAATTCCTTTAGATCCACAAGGTGCCAAGCTTTAAAATTTGACCCCATAGCTGTGTTCAACCTTCCAAAGAGATTTAATGGTTTGGATCTTGTGTTTGCACTTGCATCCCACAGAATTCAGAAAATAATATCAAATGTTCCACGTTTTTGTGCAAATATCTTGAGATTGGTGATGATCCAACAGTTGAGATTTAGACACATAGTGATGTTTGGCCTTATGAACAGTTTCAATGGTTTAGATTGTGATTTACTGTCCCAGAAACCAAAAATAAACAAAATAAACAAAAAAACAAAAAAAAAAACAAAACAGAGAGAGAAACCAGACTGCCTTTGGACCAATCTAGAACCGAGCATAGTACATCAATGGTTGATATTCGTTTGCAAATTTCTCGAGATCCAAGAGGTATCAAGCTTTGAAATTTGACCCCATAGCCATGTTCAGCCTTCCAAAGAGATTTAAAAGTTTGGATTTTGTGTTTGGGGCCCATAGAATCCAAAAAATAATATCAAATGGCTCACCTTTTTTTTTTTTTTTGCAAATATCTTGAGATTGGTGATGATCCAATGGCTGAAATTTGGTCTCATAGTCGTGTTTGATCTTGTGAACATTTCCAGCAGTATGGGTCTTGATTTACTCTCTCACATTTAAAAAAAATTAAAAAACCGGACTAGGAATTGTGGACATGGAGAGCATTGTTCATCCGCTTCTTTTTTTCCCCTCTACTTTTCAACTGCATCCAGAAGGGGCCTGTGGTTTTAAAAGGCTTTGCCTCTACTTCTCTCACATAGGCAGAGGGCAGAAATGACTGCCAAATGTTCTTATTTTCCAAACCTTTGTTCGCTTTAGACATTTAGAAAAATATAGCCTTGAAATAGAGATGTCAAATAGGGGCTAAGACATACAAACACAAGACCCGTCAACAGCTAACAAAAACATAAATAAATAAACTCACCACCTCTTCAACACACTAACAAGCACTACACATACACAATATTAATCCAATTGGCTCATTATCGAAAGGAGGCTGCTTATATAGTATACAAGGGAATAGAATGCTACGGTACATTTCGTTTATCAATTTTGCCTATGGTTAAATATGAAAATATCAGGAAAAGTGTATTAAAAATAAACATGGAGAGGCATTTTCAGCATCCACAAACAAATGCATGTGAATGTATATACTGCCATGGGTTTTGGCATAAGGAAAACAATATGAAGAAATGGTCATTGGCGCCATCAATAGGGGAAAAATCATTTGGTGACCTATGGAGATGTGGAAGTAATGATGATATTTTCAATATTGGAAAAGGCTCTTTCAGAGTTTTTTTTTTTTTTTTTAAGAGAACCAGAACATGTTTAGTTATATGGTCTGACCAAAGGATGAATTCAAAGGGTTGGAGGTAAAAGACTCGATCAAGGAGTGGTTAGTAATGGTCGCAGAGTAGTAAATAGGTAGCCATAAGCAGGTGATTGTTAAAAATACAAAAGCAAAATCATAAAATAACAACAAAAAAAAATAAAAAAAAATCATATTGTGAGCTATATAATAGAAACAATTAGCAATGCTATAAGTTATAAATCATAAAATTTTCTAGGCTGACAACTATATGTAACATAAATAAATAAATGTGTATGAAAAAATTACATAAGAAAATCGCAAATGAAACTGATTGGGTAGATAAGTAATGTTCAATGGGAACTGAAAAATTCATACCAAGTGAGCATCCAAGGGCGGTGGGTAGTTCTTGTCTACAGTATCTATCCAGCTAAATATCATGTTATGATAACCATAAGGTTTCCCATCCATGCTTTTAGCATACTCCCAAGCTGCTGATGCATTGAATTTGGCACGAATGTCAGGATGTAGTGGAAGAAGTGCAATTTGAGGGTTAGAATCATCTTCAGTCAGCTCAAAGTTCCACCACTCATCCCATGGCAACATAGCGATGATGTCCTCTCCCTAAAAATGAAGCAGAAGACAGGTTCAGAACTAGTCTATGATTTATCTACACAGTGCATAAGCATAGTGACTGAATAAATAACACTAACAGTGACATATTACTGTATAGCATGAACAAAAGTTAATATCCCCTGATTAGATCAAAAGCAGACAACCTTAATTGTATTTTCGGCTGTCTCTCAATCGAAACTGCTGTGAATACTTTGGCCTCACATATTATTCACTTTCCACCAAGTTCACAGGAAAAAAGAGGAAGCCACATGAAGTGTTGAATTTTCTCCTTTTGCACCCAACAGTAATCAACATCAGTTCTTGATAATAATTTGGGGAAAAAGTCAGTAATCCATATGCCACTTTGAGAGCATTCTGATTTTTGTTTCACCAAACTTTAAAGAATGGATAACCAGCTATTTTGTCAATGATCATAGTGAATTTAAGTACACCAAACTCCTTTTTTTTTTCTGTTGAGTTGCAAAAAGAATATCATTGAGAGGAGGGAAAAAATCATGCGTTTATAGAGAGTAGACCCCCAAAAGAATACAACAAATATTGAGACAAAAACTTCCATTAGACAACAATGCAAGGCAGAGAAAAAGACAAAAGGTGCAAGGGCTCCTGGAACCGACCTGAGCAGATTCATGTTTGTGAACGAATTTCCTAGAGTTTCAATGTAGATACACACCAAACAAATTTATGACTAAGTTTCACTGGAACTGGTCTCGTACACCAAAAAAATTTCTGGATACATAGATGCAGTGGAATGGATAACCATCTTTTTTGGTTAAAAACTTAAACTGGCTGCAATTTGCACCTAGAATCTGGAACAGGAAACATGAAAGATGCCAAACCCTGAGATAAAGCCAACCAACAATTCCACTCTGCTGTTACTGTTGAAGTCTTCAACAAAACTTGGTTTCATGCAGTTGCACCAAAGAAGTAACTTTAACAAATACACAGTAAGGATAACACCTACAATTCACTTTAGCATGAAGAAGAGGAGCTACAAATTCATATCTACCATATAGACATGCTTTTGCAGATGACGCAATAGAAGATGCACATGATTTAAGACGGCATCATAGGATATAATTTGATTTTGGGATCTAAAAGTCAATCCTCCTACAATTGGGGTGTATCCAACTGCATCCCACAGGGTACTTAGAATTTTCACTCTCATGCAAGTTGTGAGAGACGTCCTAATGCGAGTGTGGCCCATATATAGAAAACCTCTCGTAACAGACGTCTCTCATGAGAGAGAACTTTTCTAACACCATATGGGACCCTTCGTGGTCAATCCAACCCCATAATGCTCACAAAACCCCCATGAATTGGCACTTGCCCAAATTTGACATTCACATTATATTCACTATTGGATTGAATTTCACAAAAAGGTGAACTTAAGAAACCATTAAGCTTTAGGGTCCATAAATCAAAGGTCATGACGACTTGATGGAGATAATTTTTTTCCCAAGATCTTATCCACAATGAGACCTTTCCATCACACTATACTCATATGATTCATGTGCATCCAAATGGGTGTAGACCCATGTTGCCTCCAATCCAACAAGTCCATCAGGCCAAGGCACAAGCCCATCAACAGGCCCGGGCCCAACAATAGCAACCAAAACCAAATCATCATTCTTTTTACATCCTCCTATCATCTCCTCCTTCTTGTAAGAAACAGTATCTACCTGCACATCATCATCCTATAAGTTACTTATATAGTTTAAATAGAGAAACGTCTGAGAACATCAAACAATTCCCCAAGTCCGAACTCTGTCATGGGATAAGAGCTTCTGATACCCTGTAAACTAATACGGAATTCAACTAGAGACCTGTAATGTCTTGATACCTACCTAAGTTAGTTTGTAAGACCAATCTTGTTTAAGTGGGGGAGAATGTAAGGACCCGCCCCAGATATTATATTTTAATTTAGTAAATTAAATAATGGCTAATCAATGCATAGAATTTGGCCACCTTGAATTAAGGTTCAGTTAGGGTTTATTTGGGTGTAATTGGTGAGTAATTAAATAATATATAAGATTCGTCCACTTTGAGAATTAGTGAGTATTAATTAAATAATTGAGTTAATCGCGATGGGCCCACATGGGACCCATTAGTGGTGGGCGACTTATTTATTTGTATTAAATGGTGATTCCAATTTGTTATCCCATTGGAAATATATGTTTGGTGGCATGCCATTAGAGAAGACTCAAGTCAATTGGCAAGTGTCATAAATTAAAAGTACCACTAGGAAAGATAGAGGAACTAGAAATCCCAATTAAAATAGGATCCAACCATAAGAAACAATTATTATATTATTTACAGGATTTTAATATAATTTAATCATTATTATTAATTAATAATATATTATTTATAGGATTTTAATATAATTTAGTAATTATTAATAATAATTAATATTTCAAATAAGCTTGACGAAAGTGACTTAGGCTCAAATTAGTGCATACAACTATGCCACCCGTTCAAATTTCGTGGAAGTCCCTAGTAGAGGAAAGGGCTGTAGGTGATGGCGCGTTCTGCTTCTTATCTAGAGAGGGACCTCGGACCCCCTCGTGGTGATGTTCTTCACAAGTGCTAGAAAATGATGCCCGGCTACTGACCACCGGGGATGGAAGTCATCAATGAGTTGAGTTGGTCTTGGGCGCTGCCTGCAGGTCGAGCATACAGAAGTTGCGTATTCGGCAGTGCTGTAAAGTATTATTCGGAGGAACTCCTCGCAGTGGGGTGAGGCTAGTGTGGTATCCAGGCACCTATGCTGTTTGGGAAGAAAAAGTGCCCTAGTCGCGGAGCGCTATGAGGGGCGTGGGAGAGTTTAGAAACTCTCTCTCTCTCTCTCTCTCTCTCTCTCTCTCCCGGTAAGGGAATCTTAGGGTCGGGCCGGTTAGACCCATAGATCGGGCCGGTTAGACCCATAGATTCAGAGTGGACGCGAGTCCTATCTTTCTTAACCGAGCTTTCATGACTCCACTCTCTTCCGCTTCCCTACCAACCATGGTTGTATACTTCTCCTTCTCTATGTTGATGATATTCTTATTACTGGTGATGATCAGGAAGGAAACCACTCACTCAAGACCTTCCTCAGTTCCCAGTTTGACGTGAAAGATCTAGGTCTCTTGTGGTACTTCTTGGGCATTAAGGTTGTGTACTCTCCTAAGGGTTATCTTCTTACACGGATGAAGCATCTTGCCGACAAAGAAAAAAAAGAGTATCTTGCTGACATTCTTCAGCAGGCCGGACTAACTAAGTCCAAAATAGTTAACACTCCACTTGAGCTTAACCAAAAGCTCTCTACTTCTACCGGCACTCCTTTATCTGATCCTTCTCGCTATCGGTAGGTGGTTTGGAGTCTTGTCAACTTGACTATTACTCGGTCTGATATTGCTTATCTAGTTCAAGTTGTCAGCTAGTTCGTGTCTACTCCCACTACTCTTCATTGGGCTGTTGTCCTTCATGTTTTGCACTACCTTCAAGGCACGATGATTTAAGCTCTTTTTATTTCCAGTGATAGCTCTCTTCAGCTGACTGCTTACTCTGACTCTGATTGGACTAGGTGAGTTAACACTCGTCACTCAACTATCGGCTTCTGCATCTTTCTTGGTCCTCCTTTGATTTCATGGAAGAGCAAGAAACAATCCGTTGTCTCCCGTTCTTCTGCTGAAGCTGATATCGTGCCTTGGCTCACACCACTGCCGAGATTATTTGGCTTAAGTGATTACTGGCCAATATGGGGGTTTTCCTTCGTGAACAGTACAAGTGCCAGGCAGATTGCTCACAATGATGTCTTTCATGAACACACCAAACATATTGAGGTTGACTGCCATTTTATCTGACGACGTCTTCGTGAGCACACTATCCTTCTTCATGCTATCTCCACTCTTCATCAGCCTACTGATCTCTTCACCAAGCCTCATAAGTCATCCTGCACCACGCTTTTAGCAGTTATTAACTAAGCTCTCAATTCTTCTAGCTACCCATTGTGAGCTTGAGAGAGGGGCGTACGCTTGTATGGTCCTCAAATGTAACATAACTTCTTGAGGAGCACTCTTATCAGATAGTTCTCAATGTACCATATGTTTTCTTAGCTTCTTGTACTAAGTCAACTCTCTTTGTATTACTGTAGATAAGCATGCTTCTATTATTGTATATGAAGCGTGATTATAAATAGGGTGAAACCCACCACAACTTCTCCAAATCCTACGTATTTCTTAAGTTGTTTCAGAAGTCACTAGTTTTTGACAATTTTAAAAAATTAAAAAAAGAGACAAAATGGACCAATACAAAAGATTAAGTCTGACCATTATATTGACAATTATGTGACAAATTCAGCCATGGCTAGTGTGCAGGTCAAAGATGATGAAAAAAGTAGAACAACTTTTATAGTAGTTTTAGTGTTTGATGGAACAGTCAAACCTTGGTTGTGCTTTTTTACTTGAACCATGTCAATAAAAAAAACCATCTTTTTACTGAAATACCCAATCGAATGCTCAATGGTTCTTAAAATAGTGGTATAAAAAGCATTACATAGATGGTGCATATCATATGTGAGGAAGAAAGGAGGAATCAAGGTACTCATCAACCATCATCAACAGAGCAACTAATCTAATAAGGGATTTTGAGTAACAAAACTATGACAATTAAAAAAAATAAAAGAAAAACATAGCAAAAGGTACAAGTCTTGCCTTTTCATTTTCATGTCCAGATTCTCCAACCCAAAGACCTCCCTCAGAATCCTTCAAGCAGACGGCAGTATGACCAGCATAAGCTCCAGTGACCCACTTCTCTAGAGTTTCAAAACCACCCCACCTCCCACGAATCTTTGATATGACTAGAAAGTCTCCAGAGTGTATATCATCAACGCTAATATTTGAAACCCATGGCTGGGGACGCTCTTCAAATACTGCCCCCATATGTTTCTCCAGAAAAGCAAGGTTTGAGTTCTCACCCCATCCAGTATTTGTAAATAATGGAAAGACATCCCACAGTGCTCGAAGGGTTCCCAACATCCCAGACTCCATGAGGAAGATTGAAATTCCCTTGTGTTTCACCTGGTTTCACAGAAAGAAAACATTTTATATATTGTGCATTTTATAACAGAATGAGAGTTTTTTATCAGCATTGCTATCAAATCTTATGATTCACAATTTGAATCCAAGTTCTATGAAAAAAAAAAAAAAAAACAGTTTGAATCTTCTGCTTCAGTCCCTCTTAACAAGAATCTTAGGGGTCGTTTGTCAATTTCACATGTGATAGGAAAGTGGTCTGCATATATATGTAAATGACTCTCATATGAAATATTTTCATATACAATTGAGTCACATGTGATTATGTGAAACACTTTCAATTGTTTGTCCTTATCACACCTCTTCATATGTGAATCAGAGTGGATCCAACGGTTCACCATCTTCTCACAAAATCTTCACCATTTTTACATTTTTCACAAATATCTTAATTATATGATGTATAAAAGCATGAAACTTGACTCGCTAGGGATAAATGGCATTCTAAAGAGTTTGAATGGCTCAGATCGTAAAAATGGGGCACCAAAACCCAGAATTATAGATTTTCAGTTTTGGACTTCTTTGTAAATATCTAAAAGTCCGTGTAGGATTTAGACATAAAAATTGCACCCATGGCCGTTTTGGTCGTTCTAAATAGTTTAAACGGTCTAGATCATGAATATGGGTCCCACATGGATAGAAAACAACAAAAATCCAGACTAGGTTCCATGTACGTGAAAACAATGTATAAAAATAATAGGTAATCTAATGGTTGTACTTTTTTTGCACACTTCTCACAATCTATGATGAATTAAGAAGTGAAAGTTAGTCCTATGGTCGTAATTTTCCTTTTAAAGAGTTTGAACGGTTCGGATCATGAAAATGGGGCCCACAGATTCATAATGACCATTTTTTTGTCTGGAGTTTTTTGCCAATATCTCAAAATCAAAGATGAATCAACGGTGACAAACTGGTCCTCTGGTCGTGATTTATCTTCTGAATATACTTTGGACAGTTCAGATTGGACTTTTTGGGCCCAGAGTCTAAAAATTGGAAAAAAAAAAAATGGACAGTGAGGGCTTCCAATCACTGTAGCTTCGCCCGGTAACAATAGGACGTGAGACAGTTTCACATCTCTCGAGGAGTGAAAACCTTGGACTCAAAATAACCCATTTTCACACCGTTTTCGTTCCCAATTTTCACATCTCATGCGTAAATCATCTCAAACAAGCATAAACATGCAAAATCATTACAAATGTGAACTATTTACATATGTAAATGAATGCAAACAAATGACCTGTTAGGGGATGTTTGTCTTCTACGCATGAGATGTGAAATTTTGAATTTAAATATGTACGCTTCGCATATGTAAGCTTTACACATGCATTCATTTTACAATGTTTGTCTACAAGCACAATTTTCACACTCTCACCCCGGTGATTTATTGTATAGCATTTGTTTCACCCAGGTGATTTATTGTCCCACACTGGGTGGAGACCTTTACACTTGTACTAAAACAAATGCTATACAATAAAGGTACAAATTAATCTTTTTCATATATTTAGATAAGGATGGATATTTTTCATCTATATAATGTAAAAAAAAAATAAAAATAAAAAATCCTCAGACAAAAATACTTAAACAGGACCCACATACGTTATGAGCATCTTCAGATATGTATTCCAATTCCATGTTAACAAACAGGGTCATTTGACAATGAATTCCTCAATATCCCAACTCCATTCAAACAAGCAAGGCCATTTGACCTTCCTTTGTATACCAATTTCATTCGAACAAACAGGACCATTTGACAATGAATATCTATGTATTATAGTTCCACTCAAACAAACAGGATCCACATGTTATTGTCAATCCAGGGCAAGGATGAAAATAGCGGTAGCGGCGGGTGTAGCGGCCTGCCGCCAAAACGCTACGTAGCCGGCGATATGTAGCGTAGCGGCGCTACGTAGCGGCGTAGAGATGCGATTTGAAAAAATCGTAAAAAAAAAAATGAAAAAATTCTAGAAAATCTAGAATATTGGAAAATGAGAAAAAATGTATGTTTTTTTGCAAAAGTAACTAAGGTAAGGGGGCGTAGCGGTTCCCTCACTGTATAAGGTCATGTATCGCTGTATAAATAGAAAATAATTGTAATGATCATTTTTTCACATGTGTTCATGTTGCTTAGTTATGCTAACTTAGAAACTAATGAAAAGCTTATAAAAGAAAAAACTATGTCATGAAGTCAAGACTTAAGAGTAACTAGAGAAAAAAATACATCTACCAAAGGGGGTGTCTAATAGGATGTACTTAGAGAAGAATCATTGAGAAGAACTCTTTGTATCGACTGTAATTCGGCAAGATCATGTGCTTTTTGGTGTTCTTTTAAACATAAAAGAGTAGAAGAGTTGTGTAGAAATGTTATTTAGACAGAAGAAGAAAAAAAATAAGTCTTATTATGCATTTTAAAAAAATTTTGGAAAGTAGGAATTTTTCTCACCCCGTAGCGGCCCCGTAGCGGACGTAGCGGCCGCTACATGTGCGGCGGCCGATAAATCGGCCGTAGCGTAGCGCTGGCGGCCGCTACGGCCGATATAGCGGCCGCTACGCTACGTAGCGGCCGCTATTTTCATCCATGATCCAGGGCCTCTAGGCCCAATATAGCAGGGCCATTTACATACTTTAGTTGTTAGCTATTAGGATGGATCTAAACAAGAATGTAATTGCTGGATAAGCATGCTTAGAATGTAATCAGGGATTAAAACCCTATATATATATATAAATCTCAGTCGACCATGGAATGGACAACATTCATCTCCACTTCTCTCTCTCTCTCTCTCATGTCTGTATCTAAATGACATGGTATCAGAGGTCGATCATCTGTGATCTTCTCCTAAGTCATCTTCCAAGCATTGGAAGCCAGTGATCATTCTCTTCAGCCAGATCATCTCTGATCATCCCTGATCATCTAAGATCAGGCATCGCCCACCTGTGATCATCATCAGTTCATAAGCGGAACATTCCCATCTTGGTCGCCTAGAGCTTCCTGGTTTTATGAAGAATTTTTCCTGATTTATTGATCATCAGAGGTAGGTTTTCTACCATTTTTTTGTGAAAATTCATACTTTTCCACTAGTTTTCATCTCGGCCGTCCAAAATCCTGGATTTGGATTTGATCTGACTGCGACCACCTCCAGTAGTTGCATAAAACTACTCTTCCTTCATCCCCACCCTCTGATCTGTGTCAAGATCACCAAGTGGGGCCCACGTGTAGATTTAACCACTGCCGACAGGGACGTTTTTCATCCCTGCGGCTTGCGGTTGCTGCTGCTGTTCTTTTTATCTAGTGCTGATGGCTGCTATTGACTGCTGCTGTTGATTGCTGTTTATCTCTACTGCTGATTGCTGTTTATTGCTGGATTGCTGCTGTTTATTGTTTCTTGCTGGATTGCTGCTGTTTATCTCTACTGCTGATTACTGTTTATTGCTGGACTGCTGCTGTTTATTGCTGATTGCTGCTGTTTATTGTTTATTGCTGGATTGCTGCTGTTTATCTCTACTGCTGATTGCTGCTGTCCTCTTTTTTTCTCTCCTGTTACTGTTACTGTGGCTGTTGATCTTTTCTTGTTTACAAAAAAGGTCATGCGTGATCTTTTCTTGTTTGCAAACTGTTGATTACTGTTTTCTGGATTCTCCACTGCCTTTTATTCTATTGGTAACTGTGCTCTACTGCTGGTTTCTGGACAATACACTCTTCTGCTATCATAAATAAAACTGAAAAATCAGATCCCTCGATTGTTCGATTTAATGGCAAAATCTATGCGTCTTGGGCATTACAATTCCAGTTATACCTTGAAGGAAAAGAACAGTGGGCCCATATTGATGGATTTGAAACAATCCCTGCTGATGATGCCAAGAAAATTCTTTGTTGGAAAACTAAAGATGCAAAGATAAAATCTTGGATTCATTCTTCTGTAGAACCAAATTTTATTTTGTATCTAAGACCTGCAAAACCTCTAAGGAAATGTGGGAATATCTGAAAAAGGTATATTATCAAAATCATGTTGCGCGTCAATTTCAACTGGAATTAGAAATTGCAAATTACTCCCAAGGGACGCTTTCCATCTAGGATTACTACTCAGGATTTCTAATCCTCTGGTCAAAATATGATGAAATCAAGTTTGCTACTGTCTCCGAAGCACTGCTACCCGAGCTACTTTCTTTACAACATAATAGCCATCAGGACCAATTACTCATGAAACTGAGCCCTGAATATGAGACAGTGCGATCCAACTTGATGAGCCGAGCTTCTCTCCCCAACGTAGATGATTGTCTTCAAGAACTTCTACGGGAAGAACAACGCCTTGTTACCAAAATTACAATTGAACAACAGAGCTCCACTGAAGCTCCACTTGCCTATGCTGCTAAAACCAGACCTCCTCCTCGGGAAATCATTAAGGTATAGTGTTACAACTGTCAAAAATATGGCCATTATGCAAATCAATGCATGCTGAAAGTCTGTAAATATTGCAAGGCCGTTGGTCACGCTATTGAAGAGTGCTGGAAGAAGGCTCACAATTCTGCTTCTCGCCCCTATGTGCACAGCTCCAAGTGCTTACATAGCTACCGCCCCACAATATGCCTCTTCTGAATCACAGCCTGGTTCCTCATCACAAAAACAGTCACTAGCTCCGATTACTCCGGCTATGATAAATCAAATGCTTATCAATGCCCTGTCATCCATAAACATTTCAGGTACTGGTCTATCCCTTTCTAATACATGGAATTTAGATTCAAGGGCTAGTAATCACATGACCTCCTCACCCACAAAACTACATCATGTTGTTCCCTACACTGGCACTCTTTCTGTTCAAGCTACCAATGGGGGCCAACTTCATATCGTCGTTGTGGGTGATGCCCTTGGCCCTTTTCCATTAACAAATGTTTTTGTATCCCCTTATCTTGCTACCAATTTAGTTTCTATGGGTCAATTAGTTGAGAATAATTACAATGTCTCATTTTCTTCTTCTGGTTGTGTTGTGCAGGACCAGGAGTCGAGGGTAGTGATCGCGAGGGGGCCTAAACGTGGCAGACTTTTTACTTTACCAGTATCTCCATTTATTCAGAATAAACCTTGGCATCAATTGTTTTGTTTTTTACTTCATAATAATTCTCGGTTATGGCATAATAGACTCGGTCATTCGAATGCTGCTACATTGTCCACTTTGTTTCAAACTAGATTATTAAATAAACCTCTTGATTTTGTTTCATTTGAGTGTGATGCTTGTAAATTAGGAAAAAGTAAAACTTTACCTTTTTCTATCTCTGCAACTCGGAGCAAATGAATGTTTTGACTAAATCCACAGTGATGTTTAGGGCATTGCTCCTACCATTTCTCATGGTCATTTCAAATACTTTGTTACATTTATTGATGATCACAGCAGGTTTACTTGGGTTTATTTATTACATTCTAAATCCGATGTTCTTAATGCATTTAAAACTTTTCTTAGCTATGTTGAAACCCAATTTTCCAAATGCATTAAAACTTTGCAATCAAATTCGGGGGAGGAGTATGTCTCCACTGATTTCCAATCTTTCCAAAAAAACTCTAGGAATTATATCTCAAAGTACTTGTCCATATACTCCACAACAAAATGGAGTCGCGGAACGGAAAAATAGGCACCTTCTTAATGTCACGAGAACACTTCTCATTGAATCATCTGTTCCTCCTCGTTTTTGGACTAAAGCTCTCACCACTGCAGTGCATCTCATAAACCGTCTTCTATCACCTACCATTGCACAATTAAAACCACATTTCAAACTTTCTGGTCACCATCCATCATTTAATCATCTACATACCTTCAAGTGTGTTTGCTTTGTTCATTTGCCTCCCATAGAGGGCACAAAACTAATGGCTCAATCTAGCAGGGGTGTTTTTTTAGGATATGCAACTATGGGGGGGGGGGGGGGGGGGGGGCGCCAAGTTTTGTTGTGCCGCACTCCCTTCAAATAACCTTCACACCTTGGGAGGGGTAAACAAATTGAGTGAAAACGGCCCCATTTACACACCAAACTTTACATGTGGATCATTTACATATGTAAATTATGTAAATTAGTGAAAATAAACATGCAAATGCGTGAGCATTATGCATGTAACATTTACATCTGTAAATGGGTGTAAATAAAAGACCACTCATGGCTTTTCTTAATGATTTTTATGCTCTACAAATTGAATTGTATCATAATCAAATCTTGTAATACCTTAAAAATGGCATTTCATCTTTTATGGAACTGTAACCAATGGATTACAAAGGGAAAAGGTGAACCAACTGTGTATTGTGCACTGATGAGGCATCTTTCCTCCATGTTCAAGTTCACGCCTGACCTCCCAAGCCCACTTCAAAAGAAAAGGTTAAAAGGTGGAAAGTGGGAACTACTATCATACTATCAATGGCTACATGCCACTGGAATTATATTAAGGTCACATTTATGTAACACCAAGGGTTCCATGATGCTTACGGAAAATGCCTCGATTTTAAGTGGGGACAACTTTTCTTTAGTTTGGTATGGCGCTTTCATATGCAGAAAGAGGAAAAGTTTGAACTAATTTTCCTTCACTCCACAGAAAAGCCTTTACTGCATGGTTGGGAAGGTGTTGGGAGTCATGAAAAGGGAGTCAGAACAACTTTTCTGCACCTGTGCGGAATGGATTTTAGCGTAGTGTGGAACCACAGAATAGACAAACAAGCCCCAGGGCTTGAGCAACAGGCTGCAGACAACAGTTTAAGGAAGAATGAGCTTACATGATTCTAACAACAGAGAGGCTCCAGCTTTCTATTAACAGACAATCTGCCTCCTAAATCTTCTAAGGTTATCATGCCAGATGTTTTCAGACAATTAAGGCAGATTTTTTTTCCCCCATTCCAGCGGGTAGATATGTAGGTCTTGGGAGAGAATTCGGATTCATGAGAATCAAAACAAAGGGTTTAAGTTCAACATGCCATTGAATAGCTCAATATAAAGGTAATGGATGGAAGACCAATTAGAGTCCAACAAGCAGAATATAGGCTGGATGCCAAAAAAAATTCTGTAGATGAGGAGCATCTATGCATCTGCAACGGCCACCAGGTGAGCCACTATTGGAAGGAAAGATTGGTCAAAGGGTCCGGGCCTCAGCTGTGCAGATTGATTCTTTGGGAGGCCAACCAGCAGAGAAGATTTCTAAATCAATGCTTAATTATCATTAAGCTGACTAAATACCTAAGCTGAGGATATTCAGGATTGGATTAATCCGAACTCTGAAAAAGTAGAAAGCAGTAGGATGACAAAGCTATGAGAATTGCCCTTTATGAAGCATTGATTGATGGACATAAGTCATTGGTCCACTTCAACCAATGGCTTCATTTTCAGGAACACCTCTCCATAATTGGTTGGAAGCCAAGCTAATTCATCGTTCTTGTCATGATTTTGCCAAATATGCAGGCATACAGCTGCTATGTAATTATGTATGTAGATTTAATAGGATACTGATGATCCCGATTTCCAACTTGTCAAGTTGGAAGTACATCCATAATTGAAAATCACTGCCATAGTAGGCGTCGCAGCCACTTTAAAAACTAATACAATGACTGCATCGTGAAATGTTGTGTTTCACAGTTATCATGGTGCGAATTTTCATTTGTCCCCAAAAAACCTACAAAAAAATCCAAATTTTGAAAATTACTAGAATTTATTTATTTTTCATTAAATTTAAGGCACGCAATAAAGTAATGTATCGGTCCCCCAAAGCCATATAGATTTCTATACCTATCAAAAATATTAAGTTTTAGTTACTCCATCATATACATTGGCATGGACACATAAGTAAAGCCCGTCATTTCAACAATTTGAATCACTAGACCATGATCGATGGGCCTACTTATACAAACTAATACACCACAATAGCATAACTCTAGTTAATATAAAATTTGTGCAACCTCTCTATTGGACCCACCTTGATGCATGATAGCTAGGAGGGACAAAAGGTCAACACCCACTGCGGTACCGCCTAAGGATGGTCCTAGGAGGGTCCAAACTAGAGACAAACCTAATCTTTGACAATTTTGCACTGAGTTGCTGCTCGCGAACTTGCATTATCACACATGGTGCCCAAGACTTTTACCATTGCACCAAAGCAATGACCTTGCCAATTAGGAGGGATAAGAGATGAAATATAAGTACATAACTGTCAATCCCAATCCCAGATAAAGGAGGGTTGCATCAGCTGGGTTGACATTTGGGAGTACAACTTTTGCCACAGCTACAACAAACGGATTAAAAAAACCAGCCGAGTCGACTCAGACTCGACCCTAAATGAGTCGGGTCCTATGAGACTCAGACTCGAATTATGGGACTCGGGCAAGTTGCATGGGACTCAGCCGAGTCCTATGTGACTCACCCGAGTCCCATGGGACTCGGCCATCAGATTCGACCGACTATTTTTATTTTAAATTTGGACTCCCACATACTCGACTTGGACTCGGTCCTGACCGAGTCAGGTCCCGAGTCCGAGTTTCTTTTTTTCCTTATTACAACATGAAGGCTCTTCAAAAATATGTCAAATGAACGAAGACGGTGTTGTAGTGCCTATATACAAAAACAAAGGAGAAATACAAAATTGCATCGATTATCATTAGATTAAATTTATGACTCGCACTAGTTACCACTCCTTTATACATGTCACTAAAGATAAAAATATAACCTCTTGGGACACTCCTTTTAGTTAAAATCCACCCAATTATATCTATATTACGCTATCATAGGCTTTCTCGAAATCGATAAAGACCACATGACATTTTTCATCTTCTCTTTGTATTTTTCTATTAATTGTCTACATGAGAAGAAAGATTCCTTAGTTTTTTTTTTTTTATGGTGAATTGTATTAATCAAAGCATAACAGTACAAAAGGTATATACTGGAGTGCAAGGAGAAATTCAAGGGAGACAGAAAAACCATCCAAACGAGCAAAAAAGGAAACACAAAGCCTCCTCGGCAAGCCAAAGGCCCAAAAAAAAAAAAAAAAAAAGAAACTAAGAGGAAACTACTTCCCTCTAATTAAACAAAATGACATCCATAGGCACTCCCCAAAAATCTGGTAGCACAAAAACCCAGGAAGCAGCAAGGAATTTGGCTTTCGTAGCAACAACTATAGTTGGTGAAAAAAAATCTTCAAAACAACGCTTATTTCTTTCCTTCCAAATTGCCCAAATGTTAGCAACAAAGGACAAATGCCAAGGAAGTTTTCCTATCTTGGACTAAAATCCAAACTTCCAAGCATCAAAGAGCTCCGACATAGACCGAGGGAGAACCCAGCTACAACCAAAACAGTCAAGGGTAGATGTCCAAATAGTTTGAGCGAATCTACAATTAAGCAAAAGATGGTCCACAGTCTCCTCCGCCGACAAGCACATAGGGCAGGCGTTGATTAAAATCACCCTGCGCTGACGGAGATATCCATAGTGAGGATGCTACCTCGAAGAGCTAACCAACTAAACGTCGAAACTCTAGGAGGAGCCTTGGTCTTCCAAAGGTAATCAAACCAATTGTGGGAATTGCAACCGTTTGATAGCCCCATGAAGAAAGAAGAAACTGAAAACACACCGTCCTTTGAGGCAGCCCACACTCTGCTATCTTCTCCCTCTGCAGGAATGAAAATACGTCCAAGCTTGTCAAGGAAGTTCGTCAAATTCTCTACTTCCGGCTCGGTCAAATATCTTCTAAAGATTGGACCCCAAAGGATCCTTTCCGCATCCCTATCCATATAATCGTTCACCTTTGCTTGTTTGTTTCTAGCGCATCTGTAAAGGTCTAGGAATTGCACCGCTGATGGTTGATCCCCCACCCAAACATCATGCCAAAAAGAAATGTCTTCACCTATCCCAACACGGTATCTGATTTGCGAATCGAAAGAGTCATTAATGCCCACGATGTCTTTCCACCAACTTGTGCACCTGTAGGATGGTCCAGAAACGTCCCAACCATTCCGTCTCACTCCATATTTGGACAGAATGATATGTCTCCATAAGCTATTTGATTGTTCTCCAATTCTCCACAGCCATTTCCCAAGCAAGGCTTGGTTCATAGTCTTTAAAGATTTAAAACCAAGGCCACCATCCCTTTTAGATCTACAAACTTTGCTCCACTGAACCAAATGATACTTTTTCTTAGTGCCTTTACCATGCCACAGAAAATCCCGTCGCAGCGTCTCAATTCGATTGACGATCGACGCCGGGCATTTGAACATGGACATGAAGTATGTTGGAAGGTTAGAAAGTGTTGATTGAATCAAGGTAATTCTTCCTCCAAATAATAAATATTTTGCCTTCCAAGTAGCCAGCTTCTGTTAGACTCCCTCCACCACTGGATTCCAAACTTCTTTGGATGGCCTCCCAAGGCAAAAAGGGGCAACCCGAGATATGTGGTCGGAAAAAATCTGACCTTGCATCCCATTATGGACGCTAGGACCTCCAACAACTGCGCCTACACATCAATGCCTATGATAACACTTTTAGAGAAGTTAACTTTGAGGCCCGAAACCACTTCAAAACACATGAAAACTGCTACCACATTCTTGATTTGCTCCTCCTCTGCTGCACAAAAGATTAGAGTATCATCAGCATACTGCAAATGAGTGACCGTTAGACCGTTAGTTACCTATCTGAACCCAAAAATCATATCAGCCTCTCCCGCAACTGATATCATTCGACTTAACGCCTCCCCAACCATGGCAAAAAGGAGTGGAGAAAGAGGATCACCCTGATGGAGGCCTCTCTGAGCAGAAAAGTAACCATTTTGAAATCCATTGACCATAATAGAGAATCTGGCGGAGGGCACACAATTCAAAATCCAACCCCGCCACTTAAGACCAAATCCCATTCTACACATTAAGTAAGAACAGAAGCCCCAGTCAACTCTATCATAAGCCTTTTCCAAGTATAGCTTACATAACACCCTGGCAACTTGTCCTTGTGCCTCGAATGCAAAACACTCATTATCAATAAGAACCCCATCACGGATTTGTCTCCCATGCACAAAAGCTCCTTGGGATTGAGAAATGATGGTTGGCATAATTTTGATCAATCTCGCTGCCAAGACCTTAGCCAAAATCTTATATATACTGCCAAGAAGACTTATAGGCCTAAGTCCTTCAATCGATCAGCGCCGTGTTTCTTTGGGATAAGAGTAATGAAGGAAGCACCAATGCTATTTGGAAGCTTACCTCTCAAGTGGAAGTCCTTCAAGAAAGCCATGATATCCTCTTTAACGGTATCCCAAAACCGAAGAGAAAAGGCAATTGGGAACCCATCCGGCCCAGGGGCTTTATACCCTCTTAGGGCAAAAACAACCTCTCACTTCCTTTTCCTCAAAATCACTTTCCAAATAACCAGAATTCACTTCCCAATGGTGCCAAATTGCAGATTATCCAGAGCTGGTCTATCCCACTCTTCCACAGCATAAAGGGTAGCAAAGAAATCCATAATGTGGTTAACAATATCATCCCGAGCATATATCCTGACATCCCTATCCACCAAAGAGGTAATCCTGTTGTTTCTCAATCTTGCCAACGCCATCCCATGGAAAAACTTAGTGTTCTTATTCCCTTCTTTGGGCCATCTGCACCTCGATTTTTGTCTCCAACTAATTTCTTCCTCTTTCACTTTCCTTTCAAAATCAATCTTTAGAGATGCCCTTCTTGTCAATTCTTCCTCTTTCAAACATCGAGATCCCTAGCATTGAAAAATACCTTTCGAGAAATGGATGATTTTTCAGTGACCATAGATCTGCGTCAAGAGTTGGCTTTCAGCTCTTATCTTTTTACACTGATAGTGGGCAAGTCAATTGCTTTTATTCAAGAGGAGGTACATAGATGAATGTTTTTTACAAATGATAGTGTTAGTGGATGAATCAAGAGATGGTGTAAATGCAAGATTTGGGACATGGAAGGATGCCTTAGAAATTAGAATCGAAGGCCTTTACTATAAGTAGCACAAAGACAATATATATATATAAAAAAAATTACAACTTCAATGCGGATGTGCAGAGGGATGTAACCCCTGTGAGAATTATGCTCAAGAGATTCCTTTCGATATCTTGGCTTTATAATTAGTAAGGAAAGGATGGAGAGATTAAGGAGGATGTAGAACATAGGATAATAGTTGGATAGTTGAAGTAGAGACTTACTTTCGTAGTGTTTTGTGATTGGCACATACCAACAAGAGTTTAAGAAAAAATGTATAAAACAATGATTACACCATCTATGACCTATGGAGCAAAATATTGGCCAATTAGGAAATAACACATGCAAAAATGAGTGCAAGAAAGATGAAAATGTTGAGATGGACATGTGGCAAACTTAAAAAGATAAAATCATAAACAAGTGCATTTGGAACATTTAGGGTTAGCACCAATATGTGATAAACTAAGAGAGACTCATTTGAGATGGTTTGGACATGTCCAATGCAAGCCAGCAATAATGCTGATGAGGAAAAGGTTTTTATGCAAGTTGATAAGGAAAAGGGGTACACTAGAAGACATGGATGAAAGTAGTAAGGATAGATCTAAGGAACTACGAGCTTTCTGAGGATTTAGCCGAGGACATAATTCAATGGCTAATTAGAATTCATGCAAATAACCCCAACATAGTTGGGACCAGGCTTTGATGATGATGGTGGTAGTGGCGGTGAACATGCCTCATCATGAATTAGAACTTGTCAAAAATTCCATCACATGAAACAATCCTAACATATGATATAAGGCCATTAAAGTTTAGCAGTCTCTTAATTGCGAATTACAGCCCATCTTTGATCAAGACCTTCATTCGCCATTTGATATTCAGAACATAGAGAAATATTGATCTTCAATAAGGAAAGTTGTGCATCAAGTGAGGCCCAACATTAAATGGCCATACATAAATATCTCCATTATCAAATGGCCCTAGGAATTAGATTGGTAGCTTCCAATAGAATCCAATGAACTCTATTTAATGAAAACATACTGGAAATCTAGAATCTCCTAGTGACAAAGATCTGTTGGGGCATCTTCCATCCATAAAAGAGGACATCATTGAGTCCCACTGGTACAGAATACAGAGCTTTAGGTTGAGAAAAAAGTACAATAAACAATGCGTATTTTCTCTAGAGAATGTATCCTTAACGCCAACTGGAAGCAGCAACTTACATATTCAAGCTCAGCTTCACTTTCCCAGTCTTTAAACTCCAACGTATGCTCTCGAGCTAAAAAGTAGTAGTCCCATGTCACACGGTATGGGGTAGCAAAGACATAAAGATCCATACATGTCCAACTGTGAGCTTTGCTAGCCTGGAAAGGAAATAGAAAATCTTAGAAGATATATTCGCTACTTTATATAAATTATAAAGTGTGTGACATACTGATCAAAAAAAAAAAAAAAAAAAAAAACATAAAGCATGTGACATAGGACATTGGGGTTCGGGTTCTTTGCCAAAGGAATCAGTGCTATGGTTGTTTATCATTTGTTAATATACTACAGAGGAACTGTCAGACATTATAGATAGAACTGAGAACTGGGAACCTATTTAACAAAAGTCAACACACAAATAAACCATAGGTACTGCAGTACTGTAATCATCAAAAAAGAAAGTGACTGGACATATGAACCATATGAAACAACTGAAAAGCACCAATTTTTTAAAGGTAAATGCAATGAAAAGAGAAGGAAGGTGGTGAGCACATGTAACATAAAAAATAATGGAGGAAGGCTGGAAAACTCCCCGGGCGTTTTGAGGAAAAAACACCCCTTTCCGACCTCCAATAAGAATTAAGAGTTGCATGCTGACATAAGCATTTACTTAAGATGCTTAAATGGCTATGTCTCATCCCTTTTTTTTTTTTTTTTTTGGATAACCGATTTCGATCTCCTAAAATCAAGCTAATTAGCTAATCCACCCTATTTAGTTATCTTCTCCTTAAAACTAGGAGTATTGCTGTTACAACCCAACCAGATGCATGAAGCTAGCACTTCGATTTTCATTGATGGCAATCATATATTAGAACTTATAGGCCCCACATGTGAGACTCTTATTTCATTGCAATTTGTGGGCCTTACAATATGACCCACGTAGTAAAATATGAACTTTGGCATGCCATGACTATCATTACTATCTAAATGATGTGAATCAATACGAAATGGCTATGTACAAATAAAATTGGTTGAATGATCCATCATTGGGATTTGATTTTTTAAATTTTATAAAAGGGCACCCACATTCATTAGGATTTCATTTTTAAGGGTATTCTACAATAATGCCATGACCCAATGTAAGATGTCACAGACAAACACGATTAGCCGGGTAAATTGAATCGATGGGACCCACTGAAAAAATAATAAACAAATACAATTAGTTTGATACACTTGTAAAGATCATATTGCACTACATTCTTAAGAGGGCCCCATTAATGTAACATCCAACAAGAAATAAGACCGGAGACATCAATGGGACGTCTCCTTTTTTTTATTTCCAATCTCATCCTAAAAACTAGCTAACCTATCCTCTTTAATTTATCTTCTCCTTAACAATATTTGTCTCCTATTCTTTTGCTTTGCAAATGAGAGGTGGCAAATTTTCATTGGACAAGTGAAATGGGGCAAAAACTCCCCTCTTGAGATAGGGGAGTTTTTGAGAATCTCTCAAAATAATAACATTTAAGTCATTTATAGATAAGGCTCCGATGATAATAATGATGATGATTATGATGAATAACTAATAATTTCTGACGTGCAAACTTGTTCATCTGAATCTCAGCAGCTGGAAGACACTAAACAAGATGAGCTTTAATAAGGGTGTTTTCTAAAACTTAGACAAGAGCACTGAGTGATACATTATCTTAGACCATTGGTTACCACATTTAATTTCATTCAATTATTTAAAGGGATATGATCATATAAATACA
The DNA here is from genome assembly GCA_003546025.1 of Camphora micrantha. Classification (NCBI taxonomy): domain Eukaryota; kingdom Viridiplantae; phylum Streptophyta; class Magnoliopsida; order Laurales; family Lauraceae; genus Camphora; species Camphora micrantha. The sequence goes on along the minus strand of QPKB01000011.1, from coordinate 10,418,170 downwards.
AGATTGGATGGTTATCAAGAAAGTCTGCAAAAAAGGATCTGAGCAGGGAAGGTTCACCTTCCCAACAAGTTAGGCAAGCTGGGCATTCATGTTACTCTCCAGCTTGAAAAAATTGTGTTATATAACCATAAACATTTGATCTCTACCTGGAAATGAACCCCCAGACCGACCTTGAACATGAGCACAGCGAGCAGCAGGAAATGGAAAAGAAACATCAAACAGTGGTAGGAAAGGAAAAGCATGATATGATATAAGCAAAAATACAATGGACAAAAAGATAATCAACTGACTCCTCCATGAAATAGGCTCTGTCTAGCTACTCACTCTTCCCCTGAAATGTGCTTTATCACAAAGGAATAGAAAAGGTATAAATTTTGGAGTTTTGATGCTTCATTTGCATAAAGTACATTTTCTTGTTCCCCTCTTGTCCCCTCCTTCCGATGCTTAATTTCCTAAAATTACTACATTGTTCGAATCTACAAAATAGATGTTGAAACAGGTGGTATAAACTTTATTTATTGAAAATGTATCCTAACTTCAAGCAATGGAGCAAAATATTTACTTGTATTTCAAGTCAGCCAAACAAAATCACCAAGCAAATATTTGGAAGAGCAAACCTTCGACGTTCAATTATCTAGGGTAATTGTTTTATTTGTACAACAAAAAGCTTTAACCTTAGGTGGTCCTAAAAAGTTTCAAGCCATTTTGTAACAAAAGTGAATGGAAGAGCATTTGTCAGTCGCTGCACCATGTCTTAGGGGCAAGGAAAGTGTGAATCATCTTCTCCTTAATTGCAGAATGGCTTGAAGGTTCTGTGTGCTCAAGAAGGATATGGGTTTGGCTTTGTAAAAGGCAAATTCTCTAGCCACTCTCTTTCTTGGTGATAATTTGGAAAAGAAAGAGGCAGTAGATGCACTGAGAATAATTTGATGTTCTAGGTTTGATAAATCTAGCCAGAAGGTGAATTATCTCTTGGGTATTGGAGTCAAAACATTTTGTTGGGGTTTAGGGCGCAGTCTAGGATGGTAAGTGGTTTGAGGTGATTGAAGATCGAAAAGTTGTCATCCACCTATGAATTACATGGTCACCAATTTGGATGGTTGGCGGACTGAGATTTTGATTTTGGTGTTGGTGGTTTGGGTAGTTCGAGCATATAGCAAGGATTAGAGGGCTAATATCTGATTCGAAGGGGTTTTTTTTTTTTTTTTTTTTTTTTTCTGAATGGTGAATCAAAGGGGATAATGTGGAGGAGCTTTTCAATTCTGGGTTATTTTAGGACTTTCTTTTATAAAAGGTTATTTTAGGACACTAATAAAGCAGAGCTATTGTCCATGGTGATCATGGTACGAAAAGTGTACAACTTGAGTTTGTTTTCTCTAATTAGAAAGGGAGACACAGCTTCTGCTCTTTAGATGGATTGAGGAGAGGTGCTCCATGACGTGGAAAATAGCTTCTTGGATATATGAGTTGAAGGATACTCTACATGATAGTGTAGCAATAGCATCCATCACACGTACCTAGGGGAACCAACTCCATAGCTGATTCAATAGCAAAACAATGGTGTATTGTTTCCCGATATGTTGTCTTGTCCAGATTATAACTAGTTTATATGTCAGGCCAGGGCTAAGTTTACGCTTTACCACAAGGTCTTTGCACAGCTAGGAGCTAAGCCTTGATGCCTTTGCCATTTCTCCAATTTGTCCCTGGAATTACTAGTTTTCTATCAACTTTTAATAGAAGGAAAGGAAAGGAAAGGAAAGGAAGCATTGTAATGTAATCTTTTACTTGAAAATATCCCATGGGAATCCACCATCAAAACTTACAGAACGACCTCACTAAGGATTTCCATCTTACTCTCACCCATTTCTGTTACAAAGTCACAAAAATTTCTATACTAAAAGATAAGCGATCAAACATTCTGATACATCCATAAAACCCAAAAGCAAACAGAGAACAAAAAAAAAAAGGAACCCATTCCTCTAAAATTAAGAGATGCTTATCAAAAAGAAAAACGGCACATACTCATTACTCAAATCCATCAAAAATCAGCTAAACCAGCCAAACTACCCAACAATACAATGCCCATAAAACTCACAAAAAATAAATAAATAAACCAAAGACAGGCATTGAAATTCTCCAAGACCCAAAAAAAAAAAAAAAAAAAAAATCAAACAAATTAATGGAACTCATATAAGTAGCAAAAAGAACCCATGTCTCAAATTCTTCCAAGGCCCACAAAAAAGGCTGAAATTTCAAACCTTGATATGAAGGTGACTTCCACCATCACCCAACAATCAAATTCCCAGATAACCCACAAAAATAAATAAATGAATAAATATACCCAAAAAAAAAACACCAAAGACAGGCATTCAAACACATCCCAAAACTTCAAAAATCAATAGCGAACAATCAAACAATTCCTAACTGTGCAAAAAAAAAAAAAAAAGATACCCATCTATCAAATTCTTCCAATAACCAAAAAAAAAAGGCATAAATCCCAAACCTTAAGATGGAGGGTCCCACCGCCAAATTGACTTCCGCTTTTGTTGTGAAATTCAATCCAAGCCCTGTTCTTATAGAAACAAGCACCCTTCCACTCCAGAGAAGCGTCGTTGGAATCTGTGGCGGACCCCACAAAAGAGGGGAGCAGATCAGCAGGGCTGCGGAGTGAATTGAGAAGGGGCCACGAAAGCTGCCTCGGCAGCAGAGGAAGAACGTCTCGTGGGTGGAAGGGCGTTTTCCAACCGTCGTCTCCATTGGAGAAAATAGAAGGAAAAGAGGTGAGAACAGAGAAGAGAAGAAGAAGGAGAGTGGGGAGGAAGATCAAACGCTTCGAAAAGGGAAGAAGTCGTGTGAGGTTTTCCATGTTTCTTCAAAGCGAAGCAGAGGAAGATGATTCTGGTTCACATGGAGAAAAAGGCCAAAAAATATACGAAATGACAATGAGAGTATTAAGTGCAGTTGCGTTGCGTGAGCAGAGGCTCCAATTAGCCTTTAGTATTATTATAAAATAATCTAATACGAATATTCGGGAAATTTCAAATAGATTCTAGTTTGGTGATTCTCAGGGCAAAAAGTCTATATGGACCGAATGCTGAGCCCAATTTTGGACCGATCCCACGTGGCATTCCACGTGGCGCGGACGTGGACATAACAGTGCATTCAATTTAGGCTTGAATGGGAGAAAGAATAAAAAAAAAGGGGAAAAAGTGTCAACATCGAAGCAAATGCCCAAATCGTTGGTTTTGCTTCTCTCTGTGAAGCTTCTTCTCCACCATCGACCACCATTTGCTAGATCTGGATCTGCCCCTTCTCCACCGTCGACCTCCATTTGCAAGATCTGTAAAGCACCTTCTCCATCATTTACCTCTATTTGCAAGATCCAGATCTGCTCATTCTCCACCGTGGACCTCCATTTGCAAGATCTGTGAAGCACCTTCTCCACCGCTGACCTCCATTTGCAACTACTTCCCCCCTCAGTACTCCTCCATCTCCGATGACAACCTTCCCACCGATCTCCGCCCCACTCCTCCCTCCCAAACGGTCTCTGGTTTTCCCTCCCAAACGGTCATTGACACCCAAGTATGTTGTTGTTGGTTTTTTTTTTTTTTTTCACATTTTATTTTTAAACCGTGCAAATGATAATGTCACAGTCTGTGAGTGTGGTTATGAAGCAACTTGGGGTGGTTCTAATGGATGAAGATGGTTTTTTTGTTCCCATCATTTTTGTTTTTTGATTGCTAGGTCTTCTTTTAGTTTTTGAAATGGATTTTTTTTTTTTTTTAATCTCTTAGCTTTTCTTCAACTGGGATTTTTTTTTTTAATTCAAATCTTCTGGTATCTAGTTTTGATTCCTTGGAAGAGTTTGAGAGAGGATTCTTACTTGGAAAATTGCTTTGTTTGGACATTGTTATTTTCACATTTTCCTCCAGCTTGTTCTCTGCTGAGTACTCTGTTTTAGAAAGTACACACCTTAGTAACTAGTCTTTACATTTTCCCCACTCTGCTTAAGCTATCATATTAGATACTGGAGATCCAGATATTTAATTATATATTTATGATTTGTTGGAAAATGAAATATGAGTTCTCTTTCAATGCCTTCCCTTGTTTCCAATGTTATTGAATCTCAAAGTGATGAGAAAACTACACAGAATACTATAGTAGAAGTATCTTGACTACTGCTTTAATGTTCCTAAATTGATGTAAATTTCTTCTATATACTTATGGAATTACCAACACAGAGCTTTCCATATGTATAAGAGATTTTTAGATTTACAAGGCCTCTTGCTAATTTGCTTAGTCTGGATGTGGCTTTGTATTTGATGGAACAATGTTGTCTTTCTGACTATTAAGGCAATATATTTCTGATTATGTGTTCTAAAGTCTTCATCTGCCAATCCCTTCTTTTGTTTGTGAAGATCTTGAAGTAAATGGCTTCATATGCCTCTTCTGGAAATTCGAACTGGCCTCAATGTTTATATCGATGTGGTGTTGGCAACTGTGTAGTTAAGGTTTCGCAATCATCAAATAATTATGGTAGTCAGTATTATTCCTATCCACGACCATCGGTAAGAATGCAATAGACTTTGGCCATTTCCTTATTTTCAATTCTTATTTATTTTTTCATATAGACAAATATATACCAACTAACGACATATATTTGCCATTATTTGCAAGAGGAAAAAATGGCTTGCAACAACTTCATTGGTTGGTGTGATGAATATATGAGATCGACGGTCAATCACCCATACGCTTGCCAGAGTACTCCCCCCCCCCCCCCCCCCCACACACACACACCCCTAAGCTGAGAGCCGTGTGGCAAATGTTGTTACAAGATTGGAGAAGCTTGAACAAATTTGTCGAGTCTTCACGGTTGTTATGATTGTTTACGGTGTCCTGCTTGTGACATTATTGTGTCAAATGTAGCATCAAAGCTTTACTCTCCTAGATTGGAAGCTACTATTATGTAAGGGGTTGGTTGATAGGTGAAATAATAGACTCCAAATGTCTTTTTTTTTTTTTTTTTTTTTTTTTTTTTAACTTTGATTAATGGAAGTTGTTATTGTATGAACCAATTGTATCTAGGGTGAATGAATGCAGAACTTATTTTTGTATCGATCGGTATATTCTCATTTTGTCGTCTCATGTTTTGAGCACCTGATAGAGTTTGATTTGGCATATTGAATCCTATGAGACTTTGTCGAAAAAGGCCTAAGAGACAAGTTTTCTCGTCGATTCCATTTGAAGAGAAAATTAAAAATAGAACTATTAGAAATTGATTGATAAATCTAGAATGATTGCAGATATGAAAAAACCCTAGAATGTGAATGCAATTTCCAAGTTGGGTACCGAAGCTAGTACCCCTATTTGGCACTCTTTTTAGCCCACTTCCCGAGGGGTCTTTTTGCTGAGATTTAGGGATTGCAAAGACCATATTATGAACCTAAAATATACTAGTTTTCACTTAATTAGAATCACGTTTGCTTGCGTTTCAAACCGCACACTTTTGCAACTCGGTTAAGAAAATCTGTAGGAACCGAAGCTGAGTATCCCTGTTTGGCACACTTTTTTGCCCACTTCCCGAGGTGTTTTTTGCTGAGATTTGGGGATTGCAAAGATCATATTATGAACCTAAAATCTGCTAGTTTTCACTTAATTAGAAGCACGTTTGCCTGTGTTTCAAACTGCGCACTTTTGCAAATCGGTTAAGAAAATCTGCAGGAACCGTAGTTGAGTACCCCTGTTTGGCACACTTTTTAGCCCACTTCCCGAGGTGTTTTTTTGCTGAGATTTGGGGATTGCAAAGACCATATTATGAACCTAAAATTTGCTAGTTTTCACTTAATAAGAAGCACGTTTGCCTGCGTTTTAAACCGCGCACTTTTGCAACTCAGTTAAGAAAATCTGCAGGATCCGAAGCTGAGTACTCCTGTTTGGCACACTTTTTAACCCACTTCCCATATTATGGAAGATAAAGAAAAAGCTTTAGTTTCAAGCCATGAAGACACAACTTTACACTGTGGCACAACAGAAGCATGATCCACTGCAACCTGGAGGACAAAAAAAATGTAGCCCACATTTCTAACCACACATATATTCCATGTGCACAAGATCCAAACCATCTATCCCATGTCTGATAAAACATCAATCAAGGACCATTCAATGGAATTCTAATTGCATGGAGGTGAAGCATTGTTAATGTTCATTTATTTGTCCAGAAGAATAAATATCTAGGATTGTGCAGTCACTGCAACTATTGAGTTATCCATTTTTTTATCATCCTGAGAACAGTAGATGAGGCCAAGTTGTTGGAATCTCTTAATGACACCAAATAGAGAAGCTGAAAAAAATAAATTGATCACCCAATGTAACAACACCCCTTCCATTGAAAAATAACAACAATAGTATACCACACTCAGGTTTAATACAAGATAAATGTCATGGAATCTAAAACAAATGTGTAAAAGATTAATTAGAATCAGCATCCACTTGTGATGCATCAAAAGTTAAATTCAAACAAAACTGCCAACAGTGAACATAAAGATGCCATACTTGAAATTGAAAACCTCTGGTTAAATTCGAAACCACAAATAAAATCCCAAACATCTCATCATATAATCCCATTAATATCCACATTCGAATACCACAAATAAAATTCCAAATCCATGTTTTATTCTGAAATATCTTCTTAAAGGTTCAATTCAAGATCTACCGCCAAAACCTGCACATGTAACAAAATTATATGAGGCCATATGAAATAAAGTTAAGCACAACATATAGTAAATTAAGAGGTATTCTTACAGTTAAATTCACAATCTCTTATGTGATGATCTCGTCTCCCTGATCGACCACCGTCGTACCCTGCACATGCACGAAGTTAATATCATTTAGATTGTGAATAATTGAATGCTGTGTTTATTTAATTTCAAAAATAAAACTCTTAGACTAAACTTTTTTTTCATCTTTTTGCTTGTCTTCCGACACTTCCTAATAATTGTCTCAATCTTAGATTGTCTTTTCTTTTCTGGCGGTCGGCCCTTCTGGCGGAGTTTGATTGGATCACAGACGCGGTTATTGCTCTCTTGCCAAGAAAGACTATCATCATGACATGACGTTGAAGCTTTATGTACACCTACAAACATAGGTCTATTGCATACAACAACCTCTTTAGAAACATCTAGTTCAGCTTCCACTTCTAGCAATGAGGACATTACCATTTGACTCTTTTCATCGGAATCCATGGCCTTATCGCTGACCCGATTGAAAATAGTCAACATTTTGTTGTAACGGCGCCCTTCAGGCTTCCTCTCCCAATTGTCATACTTGATCTTGATTTTTGTGTGGCTTTTTCTTACATTTCTACTCCACCTTTCTAAAATGTATTTCTTCGATTTTTTATAAACCTTCTTCTTCAAATAAACAACGATGGTATGTTTGCAAAGAATACCTCTAAACTCAAACAACTGGCAAGTACAACTAGCTTCTCTTGATATCTCATTAAAATGAATATAGAAAGTAAAAGGTCTACTATTGTTTTCTCCTACTATCACATCTTCCTCCACGTCAAATTCAGAAAACTCAGCTCCTACCTTAACTGAGGAAATATTGCAACGGATCTTACCGGCTATTTCATTATGAAACTCCTTAAATTTAGCAAGAGTATATGCTTCTTGAAATTTCCTCTCAAACTCGTAAGGGGTCACACGTGGAATGTATATATTGAATCAACAAGTGTCTTCCTCAACTTCTAATTGCACATTCTTAGACAAAGCATTATCATATTGCTCAACAAAATGCTTCAAGGTGGTCTTAGAATTGATGTAGCCATGAAAAAGGCATGCATGCTCTCACTACGCTGGGTTGTTGACATCCCTGCCTAAAAAATATCCTTAACAAAAGCTGGCACCCATCGGTACCTCTCATCATACAGTCCCGCTAACCAATCATTGTCCTCTAGATGATATGCCCTAACAAACTTGGCCTAATTCTCCTCAAACTCCTCTTTTTTCATCGAATCGTAGACAACATTAAGAAGATGAAATTTAATTGAATCATAGTCATTATAGCCTCTCAATTTTTCAGGCACCTTTTTCAAGATATGCCACAAACACCACCGATGTCGTGCTTTAGGAAATACTATTCTTATCGCATTTTGCATCGCCTTATCTTGGTCGGTGTTTATGGCATTAGGAGGACACCCAGACATGCAATCAAGCCACGACTGAAACAACCAAACAAATGTATCTGTATCCTCTCGTGATATCAATCCACAACCTAAGAGTACCGACTGTCCATGGTGATTCACACTCACAAAAGGAGCAACAGGCATGTCGTATTTGTTAACCAAGTAAGTGGTGTCAAACGTGACCGCATTACCAAATTCAGCGAATGCTGCTCTACTTCTCGCGTCGGCCCAAAAGATATTCCTTACTCGATGCTCTATATCAAGATCCATGACATAAAAAAAGGATCCGTTGTCTTGCTGCATTTTTTTGAAATAGCTTAGCATTGCCTTGGCATCCCCTTCCTTGAGCTCTAAGCGTCTGAGTTTATCCATGTAATTTCGTGCATCCTTTGCTAACCATGTGAGATTCTCATGCCCCCTGCCTCTACCATACATGAGCTAACAGTCTTGTTCAATTTAATACCCGCTTTGTCATTCAATTCAAGCTGTCTTTTCACATGTGGTGGGATTTTTCAATTACTTTTGTAAAATTGAGCTTTGTTCGGACTCATATCATGGTTTTGCTCAAGCACAAATGAGTTTATAAGCCACTTTCTGTCGAATTGCAAAGAAAGATTCAACGCTACTTTACAATTTATTCTTGATTGTGGACCGGATTTAACTGGGTTGCTTGCACTTGAGTTTGGCTTTTTACCCTAGTGCAAGCAATTGTAATAAACCTCTTCTTTCCATCCGATCCTTTTTTTTTAAGTTCTTTGGGCGGCAGCAAACCCGATTCGCCTGGCATGTCTTGCATAATATTCATATACTTCTTCAATTGAACCAAATATCATTCCCCTCTAAGGTTCCATTACTACCTCTTCTAAGTTTTCGCCTTCCTCCAAGGGCTTATCCATCTCAATGTTGTTTAATTCCTGCCCAACCATCCCCATTTCAATTTCATTGTCATCTCCATCAAATTCACGTGATAATCTATCTTCTTCCATGATTCTAAAAAACAAATAAAGCATTCACTTAATTAGAATAACTCGATAAAAGAAATGCAGGTTTTGAAAAAAATGAAGCATCATTATGTAAATCTAAGCTATAGCATTCACTTTTTATTCTTTTTCATTAGCAACATAACTTGGAGTAATGGATTTCTTTCCAGTCCAATGGCATCACTCAAACCCAACTGATGTTCAGACCATTGGCAGTGTATGGGGTCTGTCCAAAAACTTTACTTTTATATGAAGTTTTTCTCCGGATCATAGATTTACTCCTCACTTCCACAAGTTGTGTTAGTGTTGACATTATGGAATCAATTGTCCTATGTAAGACAAATAATTCTATGATAGATATTTAGTCTTCACTCCATTGGGTAATCCTTTTTTTTTTTTTTTTTTTGGGGCTAATCCTATCTATTTTGAAAAATCATAGTGGGGTTGTGAGGTTCTCAATTTGTAGTATGTATTTTATGGCCCTCTTATTGCAAAGACTTTCCACTCATTGGTGAAGGAAGATGGCGAAAGAGATTTCAAGTGTATGCTCATTCTCATCCTATGTAGTCTCAAAGGCCTCATTTATCAGTTGTGGAGTTCATTTTCCAAACAAATCATAAATATATAATTAAATATCTGGATCTCCAGTATCTAATCTAATAGCTTAAGCAGAATGGGAAAAATGTAAAGACTAGTTACTGAGGTGTGTGCTTTCCAAAACAGAGTACTCAGCAGAGAACAAGCTGGAGGAAACTGTGAAAATAACAATGTCCAAACAAAGCAGTTTTCCAAATAAGAATCCTCTCTCAAACTCTTCCAAGGAATCAAAACTAGATACCAAAAGATCTGAATTATAAAAAAAATCCTAGTTGAAGAAAAGCTAAGAGACTAAAAAAAAAAAAAAAAAAACCATTTCAAAAACTAAAAGAAGACCCATCAATCAAAACCCAAAAAAGATGGGAACAGAAAAACCATTTTCTTCCATCAGAACCACCCGATGTTACTTCATAACCACACTCATCGACGGTGACATTATCATTTGCACGATTTAAAAATAAAATGTAAAAAAAAAAAAAAACCAACAACATCGGGAGGGAGAACCAGAGACCGTTTGGGAGGGAGGAGGAGTGAGGCGGAGATCGGCGGGGAGGTTGTAATCGGAGATGGAGGAGTACTGAGGGGGGAAGTGGTTGCAAATGGAGGTCGACGGTGGAGAAGGTGCTTCACAGATCTTGTAAATGGAGATCGACGATGGAGAAGAGGTAGATCCGGATCTTGCAAATGGAGGTCGATGGTGGAGAATGTGCTTCACAGATCTTGCAAATGAAGGTCGACGGTGGAGAAGGTTCTTCACAGATCTTGCAAATGGAGGTCGACGGTGGAGAAGGGGCAGGTCCAGATCTTACAAATGGAGGTCGACGGTGGAAAAGAAGCTTCACAAAGAGAAGCAGCAGAACCAACGACTTGGGCATTTGCTTGGACGTTGACCCCTTTTGCCCTTTTTTCTTTCTTTCTCCTGCTCAAGCCAAAGTTGAATGCACTGTTACATCCATGTCAGACCATGTGGAACACCACGTGGGATTGGTCCAAAATTCGGGCTCAGCATTCGGTCCATATAGACTTTTTGTTCTCAAGGAATGAGTTTTCCTGAAAACGCCCATAATTAAAAAAAAATTTAATTACCAAAATGCCTTTAAGTGAAAGGATGAAATCGCCCTTCACCATCAACCTCCTATCATCTTCCTTTGGTTCTTTTGCAGTGGAGTTTTCCGGTTTCTCTACCCTCATTTCATCATCTTCTTCTTCTTTATTCTCCCTTTTATCCATTGTTATGTCACTGCTCCTCTGCACTCATTCCTCCTCATTGATGTTCATCTCATTCTTCGTCATCTTCTTCAACTCTTGGAAGTATCCTCAAGTCTCCTCCATTTCTTTAACGATTTTGGAAGTACTCACCTCCCTACACCACATTGTGTATTAAAAGTAGGCATTTTCAATATGGACAAGCAGTTGACAATCTACCAAGAGGAGGTATATGTTTTGACTTCATTTCCAGCTCGGGTTTTCTTTTTTCTCATGTCCTGCTCAGAATTCCAGAATCATGCCGCTAAGAATATGTTCGGCTGGTGAAGACCGTTCATAGTTATATTGCACGGCGCTATAATGTTGGACAAAGTATTATTGCACAAAACTATAATGCTGGACAAAGTATTATTGCACGGCACTATAACGCCAGACAAAGAATTATTGAACGGCCACGGGAAACTGAGCATATATATTAAGAACAGACTATATAAACCGTGCAGTATAATATTGCACAGTTGTAAAGGCTCATGCATTGATAAACTAAGAATTTATAATCATATTTTCAGGAGATTGATTCAACTGGTGACAGTGAGTGCTTTTTGGATTTTACTAATGTCTTCACCATTGACATGATATTCAGAAGCCGAGAAGGCTTAATCTAATGGACAAGGGATGTTGGAAAGAAATATGGCTTGGTGATTGTAATCAAAACTTCAGATGTTGGTGGAGATGGTAGGAAGCTGAGAATAGTTTTTTCTTGTGAGAGAAGTGGTAGTTATAGGGGTCCATCGGAGGTCTTCGAAAAGAAGAATCCTAATAAGGTAAAGGGAACGAAGAAGTGTAGTTGTCATTTTGCTTTGAAGGGCCAAAAGTTGACAACTAACGATGATTGGATGGTAACAATGGTTTGTAGGGTGCACAATCATCCAAACACACAACATCTTGAGTGGCACTTGTTTACTGGGAGGCTTTCTAATGAAGAAATGAACGTTTTGATTGAATTTTGTGAAGCCGAGGAACATCCTTCGAACATTGCAGGAAATGAATGTGCACAACACCACTACAATGAAGAGTATCTACAATGCTCGTCACAAGTTTAGGGTGACAGAGATGGCCGGTCGATCACAGATGTAGGAACTCATGATGCATTTGGAGAACAACTACGTTGAGTATCACACTAACAACGACGCAATAGTTGTTATCATAGACCAATTCTGGGCACATCCATCATCTGTTAAGTTATTACGTGCATTTCCAGAAGTTTTGATAATGGATTTCACGTACAAAATTAATAGATATCAACTTTCCTTGTTTGAGATTGTTAGTGTCACATCTACTCAATTGACGTTCTCCGTTGCTTTCGTATACCTTGAATCAGAGAAGGAGGATAATTATAGCTGGGCTTTGGAGATGCTTAATAAATTAATGGATGGATGCATTCTGCCCCGTGTGTTATCACAGATAGAGAGTTAGCGTTGATGAATGCAATCAATGTTGTTTTTCCGAATGCAGCAAACTTATTTTGCAAGTGGCATATTTCTAGGAATATTTTGGCAAATTGTAAGAAGTTTTTTTTTAGACAAACGACATATTGGATGCATCTATTTCTTGTTGGAACATGTTGGTAGTCTCTCCCATTGACAATGACTACATGCAACTTCTAAATGCATTGGAAAAGAATTGCTACAGGTATCCACATGCTGTTGATTGTATGAAGAAGTCGTGATTGATCAAGCCCTTGTTTGGCATCTCTACTCTTATTCCAACAAAGTCATCTAAAATAGATCCATGAAAAAAAGAACCATGAAAAAAAGAGTCTAAAATAATAAAACTTGTTTGGTTTTGCACAACTCCATTTTAAGTAGAGAGTTCGGTATGTCCTTTATTTGCCTCTTATTAGAGGGGTATGCCTCTTACTAGAGGGCAGTTTCTGTCATTATGTAAAAAAAAAAACATGCAAATTTGCTATTAGAAGGGTAATTTCTTTGAATATCTATGAAATAAATTCACATCTATGTTGACTATTAACTTTTTATTGCCCAGGTTCATACTGAAGCCCAACCTGCATATCAAATAAAAAGTATCTGACTTCCTGAATAGTGAAATTTTTTTTTTGACAAATTCTCATTTCATCACCAGGCTATAAACATCCAATGACAGAATTTATTATTCGATACAAAATTTTCTCTATTAACTGCTACCATGGGCAGGAGAAACTCAGTTAGTTGAACCTGGGCATTTGTCAATGTCCAAAATCTGGGTTTTATGTAGTTCGGGTGTGATGAACCTACTAGTTTCTAAGGTTCATCACCAAACCCCCAACACCTTAACAAAGACCTATCTTAGAATTATAGCTACATCCACACACCTCAAATCCAAGATGAAATCATCAATGAACTTTGTCCAAATGCCACTCCATTTACCACAGAGTCTCTCAAATCAGAAAAAATCCAAAGAACCCATCTGGCGTTTGGAATGGGTGTGAAAATGAGAACGAACATTTTGAAGTTGCTAAATTAACAAACAGACCCTAGGGTTTCGACAGATATTAGGGCTTCGGGTTGAGAAGGAAATAGGGATTTAGGTCCTCATTGAGAGAGATGGAGAGGATTAGGAATTAGGGATTGGGAAGGATATCTAATATTTTGGTTGAGAAAGAAAGAAGTAAAACACCTGCTAAGTGAGGATGCTGCATGATCTTTGCGTTTTCGAAGGAGAAGAAGGAGAGTTCGAGCGTTTCGGAGGGTGGAGAGGTAGAGTTGGGAAGAAAGCTCTTGGTCATGGATGTTCAACGAAAAAAGGGTTTTGTTTAATGGATTTTCGATGCGAATAAAACACCGTCCAGGGTTATTTTTGTCCTAAGAAATATCCTCCGCCTCTATGTTTTGTAGAGGATTTGGCTCTTATTTTCATCTGCCCAGATTTGGCGCATTTCATTTTTAGAGGATTTGACTCTACTTCTCTAAAACAGGTAGAGGTTAAAATCAGGTATGAAACACTCTAATTTTTCTAGCCTCTATCCGATTTAGACATTTAGACAAGTATATGTGAGAAATAGAGATGTCAAACATGCACTAAGCATAAGAAGCAATTTGTGGCTGCTTGGACGGACTGGCATATGCACTTTGGGAACTTCACTACGAACAAGGCTGAGAGTGCACATGCAAAATTAAAGAGACACCTAGGCACATCGATCTGTAGCTTTGTTCGTCCTGGCAGGTTATTCATGCTTTGCTTGAGTTGCTCTTTACGGAGATAAATGCTTCTTTTGAAAAGAGTTTGAACACCGTGCAACATAAGTTCAAACAGGCACTGTTTCATTAGTTGAGAGGATTTCTATCAAGGAATGCTTTGTATATAGTGTTAAATGAGTCGATAAGAGCTGGTGATATTGGTCCAAACTCAGCGGCATGTGGGTACATAGTTTGACGAACTCATGGTTTATCATGTGCACACGTAATTGCCGAGTACATAAGGGAAGGCACTCAAATACCACTGAGCTTTTTACACCACTATTGGCGGAAGCTCAATTTAGAGGCCACTATGGTGAACGAAACCCCTGAGTTGATCGCTAAAATATTTCAGAATAGTGATCAAAGTGGTAAAATACAATTATTGAATGAACTTAGAAAATTGGGGAATTCCTCATATACTTCTCTTCTTGAACCAGATGTTAAATTGAATACTCGCTGTCAGTCATCATTGAAAAAAAAGAAGTTGGATCGGTCAATGCGTCGGGAACCATCTACTTTCAAGTATGCACTCTCGATGAAAGATAGTGTTTCGGCTAAATTAAGCAATACTGGTGTAACGAAGAAGGAGAAACTGAATGTTGTTGCACTCGGTCATGCACGTTTCTACATTTGCTTCCTCAGTCTCTAGGACCCTATATCCAGACTGTTAAGGATGTTGCAGCTAATGGTAATTGTGGATTCATATTTATCGCCGATCTTCTGGGCATGGGCGAGGATAGTTGGATGCAAGTTAGAATGGATTTGAGCAATGATCGAATTGCAAAGATATCAAAATTATTATTCATTGGTTTATGGAGGAGAGGAAATGGTTAGGGAGTTGTATTACGCATTGTCGTACTATGAAAGCAACCATTCATTTGATCGGTGGATGACAATGCCGAACGTGGGTCACTTGATATCTATATATTATAACGCATTATTGGTCCACCTTTTATTGCAGCAGTACCTTACTTTCCTACCTTTGAGATAATCCCCGATTCTATCAAGTTCTCGCACAGTTATCGCGATTGATTTCGTCAATGGAAACTATTTTGTTCAGGTCTTCATAACACCCGGGGCTCCCATGCTTGTCATTGCTACAAATTGGCTTAGACACCACCATCCTAGTGCAGACAGATGGCACCTCTCATATGCTAACAGCATCGAGCTATTAAGAGATATAATTGGAGACAGTGTCGCAACACAAAAGTCGGTTAATCTTGACAGCGATTGAATATTTATATCTTATTTGATGTAAACAAACACAATACATTTTATTGGATGGCTAATGAAATGGATACAAAATTTATATTATTATGTTATGTGATTCTTCCTTTAGACCCCTACTCGGATGAACAATGCCGTGCAAAAGAAAAACTGCATGGCGAAAAAGTACTGTGCGGTTTGCTATTGCACGGTTATTTAATGATGTGTAGTGTTTATTTGCACAGCATTACAGTGCCGTGCAGTTTGCTATATCAGACAGAACATGTTGGCGTATAGTGTTTATTTGCACAGCATTACAGTGCTGTGCAGTTTGCTAAATCATCGGAATATGTTGGCCGTGCAGTCTTATATTATTACATACAAAAATAATGAACATAGCATTATCATTCCATTTTGATCAACATACTTGCCAATGGAGTATTTCACTTCACATCTATGTGTCACCCTTATCTCTTCTCCTTTCTTGTAAGGCTTCAGATGACGTTCACAAGAAAACTTAAAATTTTCAACCATGATCTTTGACACCATATTTTCACAACTTCCAGAATTAATCGTCAGAATACAATTCTTTCATGAAAAACGCAATAAATTCTGAAAATATTGTGTTTCGGCCATTGATCATTTTCTTGGACCATCATGACACACCGGATTACAAAACTTTCAGCATCAAAATTCGGGTCACAATGCTCTTCTCCTATCATTCCTCTCCATTTTAACTTTTCTTCTGCCTTTAATGCCATTTGATACGCTTCATTAAGAGAGTTAAAAGAATGCATCATGAGTTCTTTTAGATTATACTTCAATCCACTCACATACCTCGTTACAAGTTGATTATCAGGTTCATACAAATTGACACGGCTCATAAGCTTGTAGAATTGCTCTATATAATCTGCCACATATTGATCATTAAGTTGGTGCAATTGATGAAACGTCTAATAGAGTGTTTGAGAATAATCCAAGATCTGAAATTTCTCATCCAACTTCAACTTCATTTTAGCCCACGTGATAACTTTTGGAATTCCCCTTCGACTTCTACTCCACTGATATTGTTGCCACCAAATCAAAGCATAACCTCTTAACTATGTAGCCCCAAGTTTCACATTTCTCTCATCAGAGAGATCTCAAAGAAAGCTTCTAAGGATGATAGCCAATCACAGTACTCATCTACATTCAGTTTACCTTCAAAATCTGAAATATGAACTTGAATACTTCGATTTGAGCCTTTTCATGCACGAGGAAAATGACCCATGGACCACTGCTATGGAAAAGAATTAGAAGTTGAACAGTCATCAGTAACAGAATCTTCTTCATGAGAAATCGGATGTGCATTCCTTTGACTTTGAATTGGAGATGTTGGAAACCATTGGAGGAGTTCATTCATCATTTGATGAAGAGCTAGATTGGGTTGTCGTGACTCCTGATTGGATTTCCTTAATTTCGCAAGTTCTGCTTGCACATTAATATTTATGTTCCTTCGACGTCGTAGCGGCATCCCCAACAATCCAATGAAATCTCACGAACCAATACAGAATCAAATAGGAAGATGAGCGAATTTCTAGAATTTAAGAATCACAATGGAACACTTGGACACCACAATAGGAAAACCTGCTCTGATACCAATTTGATGCAGGCCAGGCCTACAAAATATGGTTAAACCCAAAGGACTTAAACCAAAAGAAAAGGGATAGTCCTAGGATGCCACTCAATCAGGAGTAGTGGATGCCACTCAACGCGACCAAGCCAAACACTTGATTGATAGGAGGAATCACTCAACTCCAAAGCAAGACAAGTTTGCAAGTAATTTTCATAATCTCCCCTCCTATTTCATTTTTCATTGATATTTATAAACAATTACAAAGCATAATCATTCCAGACTATCAATAAATGCTAGACAACTTCCAACACAATTACAACTTAATAGATAGTCAAACACAACTACCATGCTAGACAACTTCCAACACAAATGCAACTTACTAGATAGTCAAACACAACTACCATGCTAGACAACTTCCAACACAAATGCAACTTACTAGATAGTCAAACACAACTACCATGCTAGACAAACAATCTTGACAAGACAATACATAGATATTTGGACCCTTCAATTAACTGACACATGTCACTATGTTACTGCATTAGGAGCTAAATACTATGATGAGCTTATTCATCCATGGGTCCACCCATAATGTCAAAATCCATAATAAACAATGGCTTAGGGCCATCGTTTTATATCTATCTACCTTTATAAAAGAGAAAAAGTTGTCATGCTTGTTTCTCTACACACCTTTGTTGAACCCACTTAAAATATCTATCTACTATCCTTATAAAAGAGAACAAGTTGTCATGCTTGTTTCTCTACACACCTTTGTGGGACCCACTTAAAATATCTATCTACTATATCCAGTTGTCATGCTTGTTTCTCTAGACAACTTTGTGGGACCCACTTAAAATTTCTATCTACTATACCTACCCTTATAAAAGCCAACAAATGACCTGCTTGTTAACTTTCTCTACACATCCAACTGGGTTCCACTTGCATGCATCTTCATCTGTGGCTCATTTGGTAAGGGGTAGTGGATGGACATTTGTTGGCCAAAATGGGAAGCCAACGAGACCCTCTCAACCAAACACAACAAACATAGAAACTCAAAGAAAAAAAAAAGGACTACTTTTCTCGTCATTTCATCTCCCTTAAGAATCTCCGCAAGAATGATGCTCAAATGCTCAAAGGTAAGATTTTTGTATGCAAACCCTTCTTTTCTTCATTGCTCCATCTACATCTGTTTGTTACTTGATTTTATTAAATTTTTTATGTGCTGGAATTGGTTGGTTTGTTGAGAATAAGTGTCCTCTTCTCTCTGAAATCTCTCATGACACAGAAAAAATATTCTTTCAAGTTGATTTTATTAAATTTTTTATGTGCCAGAATTGGTTGGTTTGTTGAGAATAAGTGTCCTCTCTGAAATCTCTCATGACACAGATTAAATATTCTTTCAAGAACTTTACCATTTTTGGAGTAAATGGCGTTGGTGAATTCTCTACAATGCTTTGTTTTCTTGAGTGAAAATTTTTAATTGTCTTTATGAAATTGAAGTTTGACTAATTAAATTATTCATAATTTCATGAAAGAGATTTTAAAAATTCCCCAACTACATTCATATAGTGCATGGTAACTGTTTGATTAAATGCCAATGAGAGAATGAGAAAGTAATGTTGTGTGGGTTGTTTGATTGTTTCTATTGAGAGTTTGAATTGTTAGCTTTTTGCAAATTTTGATGATTTTAGTTTTAAATTGTTGGGAGGTTCCCATCACTAATTGGGTGTGTTCATTTCTAGACATTGTTCAAAGTTCACCTGAAGTTACCATTGGCTTTCAAGTAATTAGTTTCAAAATTTATTTGAAACTCAGCCTTTGGAGATTCTTCGCGGGTGTGTTCATTTCTAGACATTGTTCAAAGGTCACCTGAAGTTACCATTGGCTTTCAAGTAATTAGTTTTAAAATTTATTTGAAAATCAGCCTTTGGAGATGCTTCGCTCAAGAGTGACTGCTTGTGTATTTGATGCATATGACAACGACATGAAAGATTTACAACAAGCAAAAAAAAGAAAAAAAACAATGAACCCATCACTGATTGCATGTTTTCCTCTCTAGACATTGTTTAAAGTTCACCTAAAGTTACCATTGGCTTTCAATTTTAAAAATTGTTTGTTTGTTTCTTCTGATATGGCACACCTTTTGATAGACCCGATTCTTCCCTCTCTCCCGCTGCCTCCGCCCCAGGTCTTTCGAGGTACGGCGGAAGGGAGGAGAAAAAAAGTAAAGGGTATCAACATTTTGTACGGGTATACCAATTTCACTTTTCTACTTGGAATCTTGGAATGGTGATCCGAAGATCCACCTTCACAAGTAGAAAGGGGAAATAAAACTTTTTCTAGTTTCCCATTGCACACATATTTTAAGAAAAGAGACAAAAGTTTTTTTTTATATGCCGTGAAAGGCGATTTCATTTGTTTGCCGTAAAAGGCGATTTTGCCGTAAAAGGCGATTTACAAATCTTATCCATTATGAAAGACAATAATTGTGATTTTTTTGTCTCTTAAAAAAAATACAAAGTACAAAAGGAAAAGCAAGAAAAGGGATCTAACTTCTCATTCGATTGTGGGGACACGTTCAGATTGACGGTCGCGAGCCATGTATGGGCTCCGCCGTCGTCCATACAGATGAGAACACGATTCTTGGATTCTTGGCATGGCTTTTTAACCTCGAATTTTTAAAGGACAAAGACCAAGAGAAGGTCTTATATCCGATAAAAAGCTAAGTAAATGGGCTGAAAAGCCACGTTTTAGCCATGTTGGTAGAAGAAGTGAGGTCCCTGGGGGGGTGGCCCCCCAAGGGTGCTTCAATCACCTTTTGGTGATCTTGCAGCAGAGTTGCAGGAGTTCTGGATTTTCCGAGCAATTCTCTGGACTTCGAGTGAATTTCTCTGGCGATTTCTCTGGATTTTTTTCCCCGCCGCCTGGGTTTTTCCCTTTGGAATGCCCTCCTATTTATAGGCCTTTGGTAGCCATTTAGGAGGGTTTATGATTATTGAATGCATTAATAGTCATAATGGGAGGAGTTACAAGTTTTAAATTATTTGTTTTGTAACTCCTTTTTCCTTGAATCTGATTGGCTGATGGAGAATAATGAGCTTTTAATTGCCTTTAATCTCCATCATGGGAGGAGTTTCATGGCTTGAATGCCATAAATCATTTGACTTGTAACTCCCATTTGCTTGCTTTTGATTGGGCCGTCCAAAATAATGAGTTAATGACCGCATTAACTTGTCATAAAATGGGTCATTTAACCTCATTAATTGGTCCCCAAGTGCTTGAAGAGTCGCGGGCCGCGCCGCGTCTTTTGGAATTCTTCTTGCGATGACCGCCAGTGGATCCACATGTTGTTTGATGTCGGATGGCGATGCAATTTCAGACATTGGTTAATGTCGACGTGCCGGCAACATCTGTCCTGTTGATTTCACGATCGGGCAGGTAGAAAGTGTGCTTTCTTTGTCGGCCGGTTGGCGATTTCGAGGCATATAATGATCATCCAATGATTTCGGCGGCGAATCCGTGATGTTGACGAAGATCGACGGATTTCATGTACGAAAAATCAGATTTTGGAAAAATCACAGGGGCCAATCAACTCGAAACGCGAAAAGGACCCGAAAAAGGGGTCTTCCGGCGACTTTTGGGTCGCCGGAACTCCATGGTCGCCGGCGACCATGGGCCTTGGGCCCATTTTTCAGCCGCCGTTCGGTCGCCTTTTCTTCGCCGTTTTTCGATCTTTTTTCATTCTTTTTTCTTCTGTATTTTTCCTGACATTTCCCCTCATTTATTGGCCTGATTCTCTTGAAGAAAACCCGATGAGAAGCCACGCAAATCGGAGCACAAAGTTTCCTATTTTTTTGGAAAGCCGAAGACTTTGTTGTGCGGTATTGCTGATTTTTTGTCAAGCATTGAAACTAGGCCAAACGATGTCAGAATGACCTGAAATTCGACGTGGAGCTTCTTGAGTAGTAAATAAGACTAACCATGGGCTTTGGTTTGAGTTTTGAAGCCTTTTTGGGTCCCGCAAATGCTCGTCTTGATTTCGCCTCGAGGAAAATGCAGAGCTTTAAAACTAGGCCAAACGATGTCCGATTGACCTAAAATTTGACGGGGAGTCTTTTTAGTAGTAGATAGGACCAACCATAGGCTTTGGTCTGAGTTTTGAAGCCGTTTGGGGTCCCGCAAATGCTCGCCTTGATTTCGCCATGAGGAAAATGCCGAGCTTTGAAACTAGGCCAAACGATGTCCGTTTGACCTAAAACTTGACGAGGGACCTATTGGAGTCATTTTGAGATGATCCATTAGCTCCAATTTGGATGCTATGATTCCGGGGTGCTCTGCCGCCGGCAGGCCTGATTTTGCTTCGGAGCGTCGAGGTCGGGTCAAACGTTGTCGGAATGACCTGAAATTTGGCATGGAGCCTTTTGGAGGTATTCTGAGACCATTCGTAGGTTCTGATCGAAGTTTTGAAGTCTTCGACACTGTCGTTGCCGGGAGCTCCTGTCTGGCTGTCGGAGGAGTGAAGTTAGGCCAAATGATGTTGAAACGGCTCAAAACTTCATGTGTACCCCTCTTTTAGCTGCTTTGAAAGACCTTGCAGTTTTTGTTTGACTCTGACAAGATCTGATGCTTGAAGTGGCGCCTTCCTATTTATGGCAGGATGTGGCTCCATGTAGCTTTTGGTGTTGAAGGGACATAGTGATATTTTTGGTGTCAACAAATGCCCCCTCGAGGTACAGCGACGAGGTGTGCAGCTCTGGCAGTCGGTGTGCCTCGAAGAGAATTGAAGGAGATCTTCTTGCTTGATCAAGAGTCTTGAGCATGTTTCTTTTGATGGAGTTGCTTTTTTTTCTTTTGCTTCCAAGGGATTTCGTGGTAATGAGGGGTCATGTACCGTCTCAAGGCAAGGATTTTGAAAATGACATTTGGATATGGGTTTTTGGTTTTGGATTTTACTTTTTAACTTTGTGAACCTAAAGGCTTTATGTGGCGCATTAGGCGGTTAATTAAGAAGGTTTTTTTTTTTTTGGTTTTTTGACCTTGTGACCTAACAGGCTGTATGTGGCGAGTTAGGGGGTCGGGATTTTGGTTTTTGGTTTCGGCCTTGTGACCTAGCAAGCTGTATGTGGCAAGTTAGGGGACCATGGTTTGGTTTTTTGGTCACTCTTTGGGACAATTTTGGGTCCATTGGAGTGGTTTGGTTTTTTGTGGAATGTTAATTTCAAGATTGTGGCTTGATTTGGTGCATGGGGTTGGATGGTTTGGGTTTCTTTTGGAAGCCCATGAAGCTTGAAATTTTTTGTATGGTCCAATCAACTCAAGAGAGGCATGGAACCATTTTTGTATGCTCTTGGTAAGAGAAATTTTGACTAAAAGTCACTTTTAGTGCCTAGGTGGTCAAACCTGGCTCATATGGGCTAACCCATGGGACCTTAAGCTTTTAAAAATGGCTTAGATTTCATGTGGTGTCATTTTGTAAAGAATATCTAAAAATATCCCTTTTGTGTAGAGAATATCTAAAAATATCCTTACTTGGAGAGAATCTCTCAAGTTTCCTTGATTTTGGGAGAGATTTTCTCAAAGTTTCTCAAATCCCCTTTCTTTTTGGAGAGAATTTCTCAAGAATCTCCTCTTTAGGAGAGAATATCTCAAATCTCCCTTTCTTTTAGGAAGTTTGCTAATTTTCAGCACTTACATCTTTGATTTTCTCCTCCTTTCCTCTTTTGGTTTGCTTTTTCTATAAAAGCAATGGAGATGGGCTTTCTTTCTCTTGTTGCTTTCTTTTTGCAAAAACCTTCAAGAGTGCTCCAAGATAAAGAATTTCTCAAGGATCTTCAAGTTTCTTCTTCTTCTTCTCCATGGCTTCAAGTAGGTCTTCTTTTTCCAAGAAAAACCCCATGTAGATGTAGAAAAGTTTCCTTTTCTTTTTTTCTTCTTTTCATTTCTTTTCTTTCTCTTTTTTTTTTCTTTTTTTTTTCACGTGTTTTCTTTTCCTCTGTTTTTTTTTTTTTTTTTGTACACGTTCTCCTTTTTTTTTTTTTTTTATTTCTTCCCCTTTTTTTTTTTCTCTTTTTTTCGCTTTTTTTTTTTTTTTCTCTTTTGGTGCTGTATGGACGGGTCCGTATGGACCTGGCCGTACAGCCACGTGGCCTGTGGGCCACGTCCCATGGGCCAACCCCTTGTTTTGTTTTTGTTTTTTTTTTTTTTTTCTTCTTTTTTTTTTCTTAAAGAGGTTTTTTTTTCTTTTTTTTTGCTCACCATGATATGAGGTTTATGCAATTCAAGATGATCATGCATTTTTTCTTTTTTTCTTTTTAAAATGCATCAAGATAAAAGGCTAGAATTTCTAGGTCAAGTCAACATGGATTTTGACTTAGACAAAGTTTGATTGGTTTTGACCAAATTGGGTTGGAATTGGTCAAACTTTTGTCAAAGTTTTCCTAGCATCTAATGCATGATGGTTTTATGCATGATTTTTGGTAAATGGAATTGGGAGCATGATGATGCATACCTCGAATTTTCTTGCAAGTCTTGGGATTTTTGGAGCTTGCAGCAATGTTGAGCCCACTTCTCCAGTCTCGCGTTGTTGGAAGAACAGACTGCTGCTAAATGGGCTGCTGTTCTTGAAGCTCGTGCCAGAGAAAGCACTCTGATCCGTCAGGTTGAAGAGGTTGACGGGAATCTCCGCAGAAAGACTCAGGAGCATGAGCGATGGCAACTTCTTTGGGAGGAATTTCCTCGTGCTGAAGATGGATCGCGGTTTTCTGCTCGAGGACCTCAGTCTTTGGTTGAAGACTATGATGGACTGAGCTTTTGAATTTCTTTTGTAACAAACTTTCTTCTTTCATTTTTTTTTTGTACCTCCATGTATAAATATTTTGGCACTCTATTTTTTTTTTTGCATCCCCTTGTTCTACTTAAATTCTTTTTTGTTGAAAATAAGCAAAAGTTGAATGGGAATGTTTGTTTGAAAATCTTGATCAAAAGGTAATCATTTTGTGAAAATCTTTTGTCAAAAGTGTTGTTTTGGCATGAAAGCCAGATTTTGTGGCACAAAGCCTGGTTTTTGATGGCTTGAAAGCAAAAAATTTTGAGGTGGCATGAAAGCCGATTTTGGTGGCGTGAAAGCCAAATTTTGGTGGCGTGAAAGCCGATGTGGCATGGAAGCCGATTTTTGGCATCAGAGCCGATTTTTTGTTTTTGGCGTAAAAGCCGGATTTTGGCATGAGAGCCGAGTTTTTTGGTGTAAAAGCCGGATTTTTTGAAAACCAAGTTTTGTTTTGTTGGCATGAGAGCCAGATTTTGTTTTGATTTTTGGCGTGAAAGCCGATTTTTGGCGTGGAAGCCGAGTTTTTTGGCGTAAAAGCCGAGTTTTTGGCGTAAAAGCCAAGTTTTTGGTTTTCAAAAATGCAACTATCGACTAAGAGTCGCCTCCCTGCTGAATGGTATTGCAAGTATCGATGGAATGTCGCCTCCTTGCTCATTCGGTTGCGAGTATCGATGGAATGTTGCTTCCTCGCGAAGTTGGGTGCAAGTATCGACTAAGCATCGCTTCCCTGCTTTTTCTTCAAAAATTTCGTTTTGCTGGTATCGATGGAATGTCGCCTCCCCACGATTTTTGAAATTTGAGATTTTTTCGAACCTTTGTTTTTCTTTTGACATTTGGGTTGTGGATATCAACTAGAATGTTGCGTCTCCACGATTTTTGAAATTTTGCAAGTATCAACGAGGTGTTGCTTCCTTGCGATTTTGGGGTTTTGGAAGTATCGAATGGGGTTCGCATCCTTCCAATGGGTTTTTGCGAGTATCGACTTGACATCGCTTTCCCGATTTTTGTTTTTAGACACGAGGGTCGTAAATTTTGACCTAAAACCATTTTTGGTTGTAAAAGGTAAGGCGGACTAGGGTGAAAATTCCTAAGTCCTGATTTTTGTTTCAAACCAAGAATTTTTGGGTTCAAGGATCGAAAATTTTGGTGAAGTTTGGGAAGAGGCTCCTAAACTTAGATTTTCGGATTTTGATTTTCTTTTGAACAATGAAACGATGAAAGTAAGCATTGTTTTGAAAGTTCAACATAAAGGTGAAAATTCCAAAAGGAGTGGGTTTGACGAGCAAGTACCTAGAAATAGGCTTTGGCCTTGCAGGCGTCGCTCTGACCCAGTGGAGGAAGTCTTCAAGGGTAGTACCGCTTCAAGAACTTGCCGTTGATGGGCAGCATACATCTATCACCTTCCATGTTTAGAAGTGCGTATGCGCCATTGGAGAAGACTTTGTCGACGACGAAGGGTCCTTCCCATTTTGGTTCAAATTTGCCTTTGGATTTGTGAACGAAAACCATCGGCCTTTTTACCGCAAGAACCAAGTCACCCTTTTTGTGGGGGCGTTGCCTGACCTTTTTGTCGAAAGATCCAGCCATGCGTGCTTGGTAGAGCTCAATGCTTTGGAGTGCCTCGAGCCGTCTCTCATCGAGATTGTCCAGCTCTTGGAGTCTTAATTTGACATTGCTTTCTTGCGTCATGTCATTTTGTAGAGATACCCTTAAGGAAGGAATTTGTACCTCTAAAGGGACAACAGCTTCGCATCCATAGACCAAGGAGAATGGCGTGCTATGGGTCGGTCCTCGAACGGTGGTTCGGTAGGCCCACAAAGCTTCGGATAGTTTGTCGCCCCAGTCCCTTTTGTGGCTAAAGACCATTTTCTTGAGAATTTTGCAAAGTGTCTTGTTGAAGGCCTCTGCCAGTCCATTCGCCGCCAGACTGTACAGAGTTGAAGGACAACTTTGGATTTTGTATTTGTCGCAGAACCTGTAGAATCTGTGATCACGGAATTGTGGTTCGTTATCATGGACGAATCTTTTAGGTATGCTGAAGCGACAAATGATGTTGGTGCGCAAGAACTAAAGGACTGATGAGGTCTTCATTTCATTGAGCGCAGAAGCTTCTGACCACTTGGAGAAATAATCCGTAGCGGCGAAGATGAAACGATGACCTTTGCTTGACGGAGGGGAGACAGGACCTACGATGTCCATACCCCAGGCTTCGAAAGGCCATGAAATTACTGTAGGATGTAACCATTCTGGAGGCATGTGGACATAGTCTACATGAACTTGGCATTGTTGGCAGCGTTTAGCAAATTGCATTGCGTCAGCTACCATGGTAGGCCAATAATAACCTAACCTTTTTATCTGATCGTAGAGCTTTGGACCAGCCTGATGAGCTCCACAAAGACCAGCATGCACCTCTTCGAGAGTTTCTTCAGCTTCTTGTTGTGATAAGCAGCGTAGAAGTACTCCATTGTAGGATTTTCTGTAGAGCATCTTTGAAGGAATGTCCAGATGAAAGTTTGGGGTTCGTCTTTGAACACTTACCCGTTCTTTTGGATCTTCAGGCAGGATTCCGAACATAATATAATCAATGAACGGATCCCTCCAGTCGCCGATCGGAGGTCTGAGGATGGAGATCGGACTTCCAACCAGTTGGTGGCACTCAGCAACTGCTTGGTGTGTATTGAGGGGAGGGAGAATCCTTCTCTCACACACTGTAACTTGCATGTATTCTCCTTCTTGGACCGCCATAGAGGCGGCGAGTCCAGCCAGGGCATCTGCACGGATGTTTTCGCCTCGACGAATGTGGGTGATATGACAGATCTCAAATTTTTGCCGAAGTAATTGCGCCTTGTTGTAGTAAGGCAACAGATCAGGCTTCCTGATTTCAAATTTCTGATTCATCTGGTTGACGATCAGTTGAGAATCCCCGAAGGCTTCTAGCACTGTGATGCCGGATTCGAGGGCGAGTTCCATCCTATAATCAGGGCTTGGTACTCAGCTGCATTGTTTGAACATGGTTCCAGTAGCGAGAAGGCCTGTGGAATCATGTATTTGTCGGGACTAACAAAGAGGATGCCAATCCCTGATATTTGATTTCCTTTTTCACTTGTCCTGGTTGCACCGTCGAAGTACATATCCCAGGAAGCACTTGATAAGGAAGCCTCCACGTTGTAGACTGACTCGTCTGGGAGATCATCCCTGAGTGGAGAATCTTCAGGCAACGGATGCTCTGCAAGAAAGTCTGCCAGAGCTTGACCTTTGATTGCTTTTTGTGGTACATACCTAATATCAAATTGTGACAGGAGGATAGACCATTTTGCCAGTCGGGCATTGAGGGAACCTGCTTTTGTGACAAGGACCTTCAGGAGATTGATCCTCGAGATCAGGTATACTGTGTTGGACAGCAGATAGTGACGTAGCTTTTGTACAGCAAACATCACTGCAAGACATTCTTTTTCGACTGGAGAGTAGCGATGCTCTGCACCTACCAACATGTGACTGAGATAGTATATAGCAGTTTCTTTTCCCTCATGATTTCCTTGTGCAAGTAGAGCTCCCAAAGAGTGATTGAGGGCTCTTGTGTACAAGATAAATGGTTTTCCAGCTGTGGGGGCAGCCAGTACTGGAGGTTTGGTCAGGTATGACTTGATGTCTTGGAACGCAGTTTCGCATTCAGCATCCCAGACAAAGTCCACGCCCTTTTTCATTAGGCGGGAGAATGGACGGCATTTCCCTGACAGGTTGGAGATGAACTGTCGAATATATGCCAATCTTCCTTGAAGCCCTTTTAACTGTCTCAAGGTTTTTGGGGATGGCATTTCTATGATAGCCTTGACTTTGATAGGGTCAAGCTCTATTCCCGCTTTCCGAACTACGAATCCGAGGAATTTACCTGATGATACACCAAAGAAGCATTTTAGGGGATTCATTCACAGTTTGTGCCTGCGTAGTCTGAGGAAGACTTCTCGAAGATCTTTGAGATGGTCTTCTTTCCTTATGCTTTTGACGGCGAGGTCATCAACGTAGCATTCGACCGTCTTATGCTGCATATCTTGGAATATCTTCATCATAGCCTTCTGATATGTCGCTCCAGCATTTTTCAGACCAAATGGCATTACAGTATAACAATACACGCCAAATGGGGTCCGAAATGATGTGTGACTTTCATCTTCAGGATGCATTTTTATCTGGTTTGACAAAAAGTGAGAGCAGGTTGAGCTTGCTGAGTATCAGCTTGGCTTGACGACGTGTCGTCTTCTGTCTCTGAATCCGAATCTGTGTCTTGCATAATAGACACAAAGGAGATAACAAACTTGCCCCCAGGCTTTTGTTTGGTCTTCTTTACCTTGGTAGTGATCACCAGCGGCTTTGAAGACTTGAGGGAGACAACAAAAGGAGATTGGTTGATCTCCTTGGTTTTGCCGGATGGTTGATTTTCTTCCGGTGATTGCTGAGGAGCCTTGCCTTTATCTTTCTGGAGACTTTCGGCAAAGGATGCTATTTCTTTCTCCTTTTCTTCGTTTTCATCTTTGTACGTCTGCGAGTCTGCAAAATGGACTTCTTTGCCTTTGAAAGGCTTTTTGTCTGCAAATACCCGATGTACCAAGCCGTCATCGCCAACAAACTTGATGCACTGATGAAGAGTTGAAGGAACAACACCACTCTCGTGTATCCAGGGGCGTCCGAGAAGGATGTTGTAGCATGAGGGGGTCTTTATTGCATATACAGTGACTTCAGAGATAAGATCACCGATTTATAACTTGAACCTAATATTGCCGATAGGCTTCTGAGCGCTTCCATCGTATCCAAAGATAGACACGGATGTGTGACTCAGCTTGCTAGGCGGGATGCCCAGCTCTTCGAGTGCCGAAGTAGAGATGAGGTTGAGGGCAGAACCCGGATCGATCTGTACTTTGTGTATCGGCATTTCTTTGATGTACCCTGTAAAGTATAAGGGCCGGTTGTGCTTTGTTTCGCCTAGTAGGAGGTCTTCCTTAGTGAAGGTGATAGTTGCACTTGTTGCTTTTTGAACTGAGAGGCAATCACTGCAAGATCCGTCAGTCCTCTTCTTTTCTCCTTTTGAGGAGGTATTTGATTTTTTAACCCTATAGTCCATTTCAATTTGTAGGACTTGTGGGGCATGCTTGTCAACATCCACATTCAGTCTTTGCAGTTCTGAAATGAGACTATCACGAATTTGGGGAGACATTCGTAATAAGTCTAGGATGTGCAGACGTGCAGGTATGTGTCTAAAGTGCTCAATCAAGTCATACTTGAAAGCCTCCTTAGGGCCTGCATTCTCATTATTGTTGCCACTTGGGGCGCTGACATTCTGTCCCGAAGGATTTACATAAGAAGAAGAAGTTAGATTGTTGTGGTAATCCCGGCCAGAGCGGGTACCTTTACCAACTTCGAGAGCTTCTGGAGACGGTTCTTCATTCGGAAGTCCACCCTCGAGATTGAGGGGCTGATCCTTTTCATTTGCTGAAGATGCTTCCGTGTCAACATTACCATCCTCAGTGATTGCATTGCATGGAGCATTTTCCGGGAACAAGTCCTGAACAGCGTCCAGCAATTTGTCTTCTTTGTTTACAATTTCATCGGTCCAGACATCACCCATGAGGTTGGGCATCTGGGACCAGTTGACTGGGTAGACTTCATCGGTAGAGACGTCTTCAAGGTAGTCAGCCAGAAGAGGTCTGTACTCTGATGTGACAGTCTCAGGAGACGAAGGTTGAGAAGATGCCATATGGGAGTTTGTGGCCTCGGCAGATGAAGCTCCAGAGGAGCTGTCGTCTCGAACTATCGCATTGCAAGCAATAGGAAACATTTCCGGAACGGATTGTTGGGAGTCAGATTCATCCTCTGATGTAAGGGGATCATCCACCCAGCAGTTTTCTTCATTTTCAGGAGTTACTGGAGGGGACTCCTGTAGATTTTCCGGGACCACCGGTTCTGGATTGCGATGAAGCTGATTGATGTGATCTTGTCCTTGCTCTATGGCAAGACACTGCAAGATCCTTGCATATTCTTCGAGATCAGGCATAGGAGCCAGATCTTCTTCTTCATCTGCTCCTTGTGGTTCCTCCTGATCGGGTTCTACCGGAGCATTGGCAGGTGCTGTGTCAACAACATTTTCCTGAACAACCTCTTGGTCTCCTTCATCATCAGACCAAGATCCCTGTGGTTGTAAAGGGTTATACCAGATCACCGGCATGAGGTGGGATTCGGGGATCCATTCCTCGTCGGAGAGGTATTCTCCTGTTTCGAGGGATTCCTCCCATTCATCGGTGTCACTGGCGGTGTCACTGGACTCGTACCCATCCATGGGGAATCCAATTACTGAATTGCAAGAGTATAATGCCCCCTGCATGTCTTCAGTCTTTAGTAGTAATGGCATGAAATCACGAAGGGTGAATTTCCTTGCCGGCCTCGAAGTCTCGAAAGGAGACTTTTCTGCTGCCCCCAGTGAAGGGGTAGGGGAAGTTTCTATCTTTTCAGGAACTTCTTGTTTTGGTTGAGCTTTCTCCTGCTGTTTAAGTTTACGGAGTTGTCTCCTGGCTTGCCTTCGCTGTCGAGTGGTCGGCTTTGTTTTGACGATCTCCCAGTTTTCATCTTCCAAGAGATCGGGATGTACCCATATGGGCTGTCCATCTGGTGTTGGGCACGGGACTAGCTCTTGGGATGTTTGAGCCATTTTTATCACCTTGAAGGAAGTAGTGACCTTCTTCTTTGGTGACTTTTGTGTTTGTCCATACGACACCATGTTGACGGAGGCAGACCTATAGTTTTTGTCAAAGGTGATGACTCCGTTTTTCCACATCTCGTTGATCTTTTCTCTCACAACGAAGCATTGGTTGAAAGGATGCGAGATCATCTGGTGGTATGGACAGTACCGGGGATCGTTGGTTTTGCCAACATCTCCTGGTCTTTTGGGTTCAGGCAGGGTGAGCTTCTCGTTTGCCAAGAGAGCCTCGAAGATTTTTTCGACATCTTCATCGAACGGGTATTTCTTTTCTACTCGTTCTTTGAAGGCATCAGAGAGTTCAGGTCTCTTACCTGCACCTTTGTTTTCAGCTTTCTTTGGTGGCTGCGGAGCTGACTTGGTTTGCACATTGAGAACCTCCTTTTTCTTTTGCTTCGAGGTTGCAATGGCGGTCGGCTCCTTCTTTGATGATTTCTGACTGCTGAGGTCTTTGATCACCGTCTCAGCCTCCATAGATGCTTCTAGGAGTTCTCCCAGATTCTTTGATTTGTTGCCGATAATCATGGAGCATATCTTTGCTCTCATGTTGTTACGGCAGATGTCGACCAGCGACGCTTGTGGCAGTACGTCTGAACATTTGTACGCCATTGCCTTCCACTTGTGATTGTAGTCGTATGTCGACTCATTCTCTCCCTGTTTTAGGCTGCAGAGTTGAGCCATAGTCACAGGATGATCCTCACCTTTGAAGTGAGTTAGGAAGCGTGTCTCCATCATGGCCCAATTTTGGATAAAGTCCTCCTGAAGAGTGGAGTACCAATCAAAGGCCGTACCTTTTAGGGTACTTGCGAAGAGACGGATCTTGAGGGCGTCTTGATCCGTGATGGCTCCCGTCAGGATCTTGAAATGGATGACATGTTGTCTGGCCGAGCCCTTCCCCGTATATGTTTGGAGAGTGGGCTGTTTGAATTTGGTAGGAAACAGTATCGAGTCCATCCATAAGAGATATGGCGGCTTGATTCCGTGTTCCTTTAGTGAATCCTCTTCCTTTGCTTTGGCGAGGATATCGTCAACGTCCCTTTTGGTAAGGGCGCGTGACTCATTTACCTCCTCCTCGTGGTGACTTGGAGGAACTTCATTATTTAGTGGACGTTGGAGGGTAAGAAGTAAGTTCTCCATGAGAGCTTCTATCCTCTGCTGTCCCTGCTCCAGCTGCTAGATGCGTGTGGCTACGTCATCTTGCGGCGGAGGCTGCTCAGCATTTGTGACTAAGACGTTCATCCTTCGAGAGTCGAATGAGGATATCGTCTTGGTGACTGAGCTGGAGCTCATTCTTTTGGATGAAGAGCTTGAAGAGTGATTGCTCCGGTGTCCTTGACTTGAAGGAGTGGGAGAATCTTCTCTATGTCTTCGTGCCCGGGAGACACTACGAGTCACCGGTCGCTTGACATGGATTTTTGTTGCTGACTTCTGGCGCCTTCTGGTTTTGCCAACCATATGGACAGTAGCAACTTGGTTGGGTGCTTTTTTTTCGACCCATTTTTGAGAGACCTGGAGCGTGGAGTGCTGGGCTCTTTGCTTCTCTAGTCTCTTTTGCCGATACGCCGCGCGGCGACGCATACGACGAGCGATTTGAGCTTCAGTTAGCTCGAGCTGTGCTCTAGCCACGAAGGAGGTGGTCCCTCACGCGCAGCAGCCGAGCTTGTCTTCTTTGTAATTTGGCAAGGACAGGATCCGGACGCGGTCCTTAGCCTGTCGCAGCGAAGCTTTAAATTTGGCGAGCTAGGCCCCTGTTGAGATGAAGGGCCGAGTTGCAGGAATACAGGCCTTGACAGGTTCTCGCTGAGGCCTGATGATGCACGACTTGATCCTTTGCTTATAGGAACAAGCCGGCTCGTGCTGGGTGGATTTTGTTTGGTGGAGGGCTGGTTTCTCCTCTTTCGTGTACGAGAGAGGGTAGAACCGGTTCTCCTTGAACGGGGCCAGGTATGCTGGCCTTGCAGATCTTTGGGACCTTATTTGTTTTGGAGAATGTCTTGGAGACCAAGTCTTGAGGTAGACCTGGTTTCTTGCAGGCTGAGGTTTCGCGGGGTTGTCGCGAGCTTCAGTCTTCTTGGCGGTTGCCCTTGGTGTCACGGTAGTGACGCGCCCAGGGGCGGTTCTCTGCTTTTTGGCAGGAGTTGTTTCTTCTGCGGGAAGTGGGAAAGGTCCCAGCGACCCGAAGACGATGGACCGGGGAGCGGAGGTCGACCCGGTGTCTTGTGCGTTACCGAAGGAAGTGACACTTCAGCCGCTGGCGAGGCGCTTAGGAGCGCGTTTGTTTTGCTTCTCTTGAAGCATTAGCTGGTACTTGTTCTCGTCGAAGTTGATCGTCAACGAAGCTGCCATGTTAGTTTTTGAAAACCTTTCTGAAACAAGACCAGATCCATTAGTAATCACAAGAATGTGATGATCATAAATGGAAATAAACTATGGTTTTGTCTTTTCAATTTGCTCGAGGGGACAAGGCCCGACCCAAGCAAGATGAAGAAGGCAAAAAGCCATAGAGTATACAATTGTTCTAAACGCAAGTATGAAAGGCTCAGAGTGAGCGTTCGAGTGACTGCTAGAAGCAATTGTGAACCTTAATTCAGATTACCGAGGAGCGAGGCTCACTTGAGGTAAAATGATATAAAGTTGGGAGTACAAATGTATCGGTCGCGAATACAGTAGACCCAAGAGGGCGTACTAGCACCGCTAGGCACAGATGTTGTAAATCGCATCCTTGAAATGGACACGAGATGGGATTTTTTGAAAGGTCAAGGTTGGGTTCATAAAAGAGAGCAAATGGCACTCCGATCCGAACACGTGCTCAAACATTTCTGCGAGCACAGAGTCCGAAAGGGAAATAACCAGAATTTCTCGAATCTGGACCCAACAATGACGGAAGTTTTTTTTTTTTAGAAAAGTCAGGATCAGATTCATCAAAGAGAGCAAATGACGTTCCAACCCAAACACGTGCTCAACATTTCTGCGAGCACAGTAATCCGAGGAGGAAGAGGTCAAGATTTCTCGACTTTGAACCCAGACGTGACAGAAGTTTTTTTTTTTTTTTTTTGAAGATTTGTTTTGAAAGTCAGTATCGGATTCATCAAGGACAGCAAATGATATTCCAATCCAAACACGTGCTCAACATTTCTGCGAGCACAGAGTCTGAAAAGGAAGAGATCAAGATTTCTCAAATTTGAACAAAAAATCGACGAATTTTTTTTTTTATGCAAGATTCAACATTGGCCACCAACTAGAAAGGTGCCAAAGAATCTATGTTCATGTTCTCAAATGAACGAGTCCCACCGGGTATGCCAGCTTGATGGACCCGATTCTTCCTTCTCTCCCGCTGCCTCCGCCCCGGGTCTTTCGGGGTACGGCGGAGGGGAGGAGAAAAAAAGTAAAGGGTATCAACATTTTGTACGGGTATGCCAATTTCACTTTTCTACTTGGAATCTTGGAATGGTGATCCGAAGATCCACCTTCACAAGTAGAAAGGGGAAATAAAACTTTTTCTAGTTTCCCATTGCACACATATTTTAAGAAAAGAGACAAAGGTTTTTTTTTATATGCCGTGAAAGGCGATTTCATTTGTTTGCCGTAAAAGGCGATTTTTCCGTAAAAGGCGATTTACAAATCTTATCCATTATGAAAGACAAGAATTGTGATTTTTTTGTCTCTTAAAAAAAATACAAAGTACAAAAGGAAAAGCAAGAAAAGGGATCTAACTACTCATTCGATTGTGGGGACACGTTCAGATCGACGGTCGCGAGCCATGTATGGGCTCCGCCGTCGTCCATGCAGATGAGAACATGATTCTTGGATTCTTGGCTTGGCTTTTTAACCTCAGATTTTTAAAGGACAAAGACCAAGAGAAGGTCTTA
Source organism: Camphora micrantha (assembly GCA_003546025.1). Taxonomy (NCBI): domain Eukaryota; kingdom Viridiplantae; phylum Streptophyta; class Magnoliopsida; order Laurales; family Lauraceae; genus Camphora; species Camphora micrantha. Next base: position 10,383,708 of record QPKB01000011.1, on the reverse strand, counting down.
TATCCGATAAAAAGCTAAGTAAACGGGCTGAAAAGCCACGTTTTAGCCAAATTGGTAGAAGAAGGGAGGTCCCCTGGGGGGGTGGCCCCCCAAGGGTGCTTCAATCACCTTTTGGTGGTCTTGCAGCAGAGTTGCAGGAGTTCTGGATTTTCCGGGCAATTCTCTGGACTTCGAGTGAATTTCTCTGGCGATTTCTCTAGATTTTTTTCCCCGCCGCCCGGGTTTTTCCCTTTGGAATGCCCTCCTATTTATAGGCCTTTGGTAGCCATTTAGGAGGGTTTATGAGTATTGAATGCATTAATGCTCATAATGGGAGGAGTTACAAGTTTTAAATTATTTGTTTTGTAACTCCTTTTTCCTTGACTCTGATTGGCTGATGGAGAATAATGAGCTTTTAATTGCATTTAATCTCCATCATGGGAGGAGTTTCATGGCTTTAATGCCATAAATCATTTGACTTGTAACTCCCATTTGCTTGCTTTTGATTGGGTCGTCCAAAATAATGAGTTAATGACCGCATTAACTTGTCATAAAATGGGTCATTTAACCTCATTAATTGGTCGCCAAGTCGCTTGAAGAGTCGCGGGCCGCGCCGCGTCTTTTGGAATTCTTCTTGCGATGACCGCCGGTGGATCCAGATGTTGTTTGATGTCGGATGGCGATGCAATTTCAGACATTGATTAATGTCGACGTGCCGGCAACATCTGTCCTGTTGATTTCACGATCGGGCAGGCCGAAAGTGTGCTTTCTTTGTCAGCCGGTTGGCGATTTCGAAGCATATAATGATCATCCAATGATTTCGGCGGCGAATCCGTGATGTTGACGAAGATCGACGGATTTCATGCACAAAAAATCAGATTTTGGAAAAATCACAGGGGCCAATCAACTCGAAACGCGAAAAGGACCCGAAAAAGGGGTCTTCCGGCGACTTTTGGGTCGCCGGCAACCATGGGGCGGGCGACCATGGGCCAAGGTCGCCGGCGACCATGGGCCTTGGACCCATTTTTCAGCCGCCGTTCGGTCGCCTTTTCTTCGCCGTTTTTTGATCTTTTTTCATTCTTTTTTCTTCTGTATTTTTCCTGACATTTCCCCTCATTTATTGGCCTGATTCTCTTGAAGAAAACCCGACGAGAAGCCACGCAAATCGGAGCACAAAGTTTCCTATTTTTCTGGAAAGCCGAAGACTTTGTTGTGCGGTATTGCCGATTTTTTGTCAAGCGTTGAAACTAGGCCAAACGATGTCGGAATGACCTGAAATTCGACGTGGAGCTTCTTGCGTAGTAAATAAGACTAACCATGGGCTTTGGTTTGAGTTTTGAAGCCTTTTTGGGTCCCGCAAATGCTCGCCTTGATTTCGCCTCGAGGAAAATGCTGAGCTTTGAAACTAGGCCAAACGATGTCCGATTGACCTAAAATTTGACGGGGAGTCTTTTTAGCAGTAGATAGGACCAACCATAGGCTTTGGTTTGAGTTTTGAAGCCGTTTGGGGTCCCGCTAATGCTCGCCTTGATTTCGCCATGAGGAAAATGCCGAGCTTTGAAACTAGGCCAAACGATGTCCGTTTGACCTAAAACTTGACGGGGGACCTATTGGAGTCATTTTGAGATGATCCATTAGCTCCAATTTGGATGCCATGATTCCGGGGTGCTCTGCCGCCGGCAGGCCTGATTTTGCTTCGGAGCGTCGAGGTCGGGTCAAACGTTGTCGGAATGACCTGAAATTTGGCATGGAGCCTTTTGGAGGTATTCTGAGACCATCCGTAGGCTCTGATGGAAGTTTTGAAGTCTTCGACACTGTCATTGCCGGGAGCTCCTGTCTGGCTGTCGGAGGAGTGAAGTTAGGCCAAATGATGTTGAAACGGCCCAAAACTTCATGTGTACCCCTCTTTTGGCTGCTTTGAAAGACCTTGCAGTTTTTGTTTGACTCTAACAAGATCTGATGCTTGAAGTGGCTCCTTCCTATTTATGGCAGGATGTGGCTCCATGTAGCTTTTGGTGTTGAAGGGACATAGTGATATTTTTGGTGTCAACACCTTTAGGTGGTCTTTTTTCTATTTCTTATGGTCATGTAGTGATTGAAAATGCAATAGTTTATAAAAGACCATACCTCGCATCTGGTTCTTTTGGTTTTGCATTTACAACAATAAGTAGAGCCATGAAAGAGCTAAAGGTGTTATTGTTCACCTACACAGAGTATGCGAGGAGGAAGGGTATCACGGTCATGTATGTCTACTATTCTCTTCCAAGTGAAGGTTTATCATGGACTTTATTTAAACTAAACTTGAATATTTTTTTATAAATAAAAGGGGACCGTTTAGTGCTATGATGGAGCCTAATGTTTGATGGTTGCATGGTGGTATCAATGGAACCAAAGCAAACAAATTTTGTGTGACCTGTAGTTGATTAACATAAAATTTCATGTGATGATTATTATTTTAATAATAGCTGAAGGTTCGCTGGAATGATTAAATACATGTATAAAAATGTGTTAACTAAAAAATCTCATAAGAAGTTTTATAGAAGTTAGGTAAGATTTTAATTTGTCCCACTTATACGTACACGAATTAGCAAGTAGTGTCTAATGAAAAATGTTGGTTTTTCTTTGCCATTTTTTATTTCTTCGGTTGTCTAATTTTGATTGGATTTTGCTCCCAGATCATGCCAAGCAAGGATGAGGTTGTGCAATGACTATTTCATACTTTTTAGTATCTTTAGAGAAAATTGTGAGCTTTCAGCGTTCACCTTCATAAGTTGATATCTTAATGGCTTTCATAGAAGTTCAATGTTCAGTTTCATAAGTTGATATCTTAATGGCTTTCATAGAAGTTCAATGTTCAGTTTCATAAGTTGATATCTTAATGACTTTCATATAATGCATTGATCCTTGCATTGGGCTTTTTTGCTCTAATTTTTATAGTAATTATGAAATTAGTGCTAATATCCTAATGGCTTTCATAAAATGCTTTGATCCGTGAATTGGGCCTTTGTGCTCTATTTCTTATAGTGATCATAGAATTAGTGGTTGTTATCTAAGTTAAACTTAATAATGATATTATTAGTTTTTTAAATATTTTCATAGCCATGCGTTTACCAAGGTTATATAATCAACCCTAACGATCCCATCAGTTGCCACCAAAGAGCTTCCATAGAAACTAGAACAATTAACTACCCATCCACCACATGTTCCATCCTTCATTTGTTGAATTAGTAAAATGATAAAGAAATCAACTTCTTGACATAATTTGATTTGATTTTATTATTCCACATTGTTCATTTGGTGGGACACATTGTTAATGAGAGAGAACTAACCCTAGAGTCTTGATTATTGTTGATTATGAGGACTTTGAATTTGCTCCATTGGTTGGAAATCAGTCATTTGTGTGGGAAAAAGTGCACGTTGACAGTCAAAATGTGTATGAAGTTGGTTGATTTGTCTCTTTTTATGTCTAATTTATTATTATTTTTCTCATAGCAATTATTGTTGTGGAGGGTCTTATCAACTTATGTGTGTATGATAGCTTGCTTTGATACCAAGGGAGATTTGCATGAATCCCAAAACAAGATCAGGATCCATAAGTGGTATATAATCTACAAGGATCACATCACTCTCAATGAATGCGAGATCCAAGACAGCATAAGCCTCAAGCTCTACTATAACCAGGTCTTTCTTCATCTCTTCATCTCTAGCTCCTTTATTTTAGTTTCCTGATTGAAGTTTTTCTCAATCTGGGTTACATTTATATATTATTTTACTTATCAATTCCTTGCATGTATCGGCTTTCTTACCAAACTCAAATGCCTCATTAATTTTGTTCTATTTTGCCTATGAGCCTCTTTACTATCTCATCTTAGTAAAGCTACAGCCAATTTCTAAAGACATTAGTACAATGATCTGAAACTGACACTAACTATGTCAAGATAGAATGACCATTTCTAGATCGGGATATTATTCCACTCTAGGGAGTGGAAAGTAATAGGACCCAAAGATTATTGAGCTGAATGTGGAAGGAAAAAATAGAGGGGTGGGTTAGAATCAATTCGAAGCTGGATGAAGTTTACTCTCATGTGAGAAATAGAGAGAAATGATACATTACACCCTAAAAGTCCTGTAAACTAAAAAAAGGAAACAAAATACAAAAGAGCTTTACCTAAAATAAGAGTAATACTGCAAACCAAAAAAATAGAATAAAATTACATAACATGAAAAAATGCCACAGGCAAAACATTGATTGCATCCAAAGCCACTACCAAGACCAAGCCTGTCTAGGATAAACAAGCACTAACTAAAGCGACTAAATAGCTAATTGTGAGATAAATCTGCTAAGACACCTTGCATTGCTAGAATATATATGCTTCAACATTTTAGTATTATAAAACATGCAAAATAAAATATGGATATACAAGCTCAAACGCCATGTATCATTTATCAACCACCATTCATGGAGTCTATGTGGCACACAATTGACTCATCAAGTTGAAACTTTTAATACGTAAAATAGCACACATTAGTGTAAAATCTTAACATTCATCAGATATAGCATTGTTTAACCAGGGCATTGCAATAAAAACAATGGCTTTGTTTAGATAAGGCCTTCTGCCTCATCCTTGCACAAACATCTCAGCTCTCCAAGTTACGATCGGGAGAGTTATGGAAATACCATTGAAGCCAATATGAGCAATGAAGGTTAGCAATTTTTCCCAAATCAAATGATGTATAGAATTTTTGGTAATACATCAGCTCAATGTAAAGTTCGGCTTGATATGTTGTGTGTGCCTCCATTGGATCCTCATGTAGTATTGCAGCCATTGTCAAGTTAGAATGCAATCCTAATTGTTTGATTAAAACTCTACTTGGCGTCTGATAAAGGCAGGTCACAATGTATCAAACCAACTAAAACTATTCAAGGAAATGGTGGCAATGGTGACTGCAGGCAACTTGTAAGACCTCGACCCGAGTGAGCTCGATTAGTGTTGATTAAGTTGTGTGTTAGTTCTAAGCGTGTTTAGTGTGTTTTGGTTTAGTCTGGGTTTAGAATAGCTTTGTTATAGCTTTTGGGAATTTTGAGCGCCTTTGTTATTAGTGGGGCCCTTTGGGGGTTCATTTTTTATGACTTTGGGCGTACTTGGGGGGATCAATTGAGGTTCTTTGGATTTGTATTTTTATTTCGTTTTATTAATCTCGTCGATCTCTACAACTTTCGTGTTGATCCCGTTCCCGTCCCGAATCCCCAAATCCGATTTCCATTGCATTGAGGGCAAAATAGTCTTTTCACACTAAATCTGGACCCAATATTTGATATTCCTGAAACCCACAAAAAATATACTTTTTGGAAACTAGAAATTTCGACGATCATTTCTTCCTTCTTCGTCGATTTCATACGAGGTCCCGAAAACTACTATTTCAGCCTTCCAAGTTTCCTAAGGGGTGTAGCTCACTCTCCTCTTCTATATAAGGAACCCATCTCTTTCCCTTCTCCTTTTTCCAGCAACAAGGGCTTAGCCTAGGGTTTTTCTCTTTGTTCTTTTTCTTTTCCTTGTTTTTCCATCTCCAATCACCACCCACCTTGCATCATTTGAGAAATAGATGTGATCTTCTTCTTCCTCTCCTTCAAGGCTTTCCATTGATATCATTGTTGAAGAAAACCTCTCTCTCCAAGATCCCTTTTGAGCTAACTCTCTCCATTTGGGGAGTCTACAAGTAAGTTTTCTTCCTAATCTCTTAGTTTTGAGTTCTTATGACCTTAGAGGAGCTCCATTTTCAATATTGGAAGCTCCTTCTTTCTATCTCTTTGTTTGACCCATTTTAGGGTTTGTTTTGGGGTTTTTGTAGAGATTGTGGATTTTGTGCTGAGAGGGTGTTTAGAGGATCTTTTGCTTAGCTTTGGACTTGAGGCAAGTGGATGAATGGTTATTTTGAGCTTTCAATGATTTTAGGGATATGCATTGATGATTTTATACTATTGTTGATTTTCATTGATTTGAAATAAATGTGCATTAATGACTCTTATTAGTTCATTTAATGGTTTTGGAAATGTGGTTGGTAGATTTCATTTATTGCTTGATTATGGTTTAAATGACTCCTTGTGATTGGGATTTTATTTCCTCTTTGTGGTTGAATGAGATGGAGGAGAAGGAGGTGTTTTGATTGATGAGCATAGAGGTGTTTATGTGGAGTTTGAAGGATGTTAGAAAGGAGTATTGGGCCTCCCTTGTGGAGTGGAATTGTGGCTAAGGGAGTTGTGAGGAGTGGAAATGAAATGGGAGCAAACTGTCCCGAAACTCATTTCTGGGTAGTTCGCTTGGGCGAACATGGTGGTCGCTCGAGTGAAGTGTCCAGAACAAGTTCCGAACCATTCTTGTAGACAGTTCGCTCGAGCAAACCCCTTATTCGCTCGAGCGAACCCTCCCAGAATTGTATCAGGCTCATCACAGAATCTCGTTAGTTCGAGCAAACCATTTATTCGTTCGAGCCAACATGTTCGCTTAAGCGAACCCCTCATCGCTCGAGCGACCTCTCCCAGAAAGTTTATTAGAGCGTCACAGAACGTTGTTAGTTCGAGTGAACCATTTATTCGCTCGAGCCAACATGCTCACTCGAGTGAACCCGTTATCCGCTTGAGCGAACCTCCCATAAATCCATTCCAGAGAGCTCGTCGCTCGAACGAACTTCCTGTCCGCTCGAGCGATAAGCACTGTTCACCTGGGACTAATCTGTGAGCAAAAATGGAGTATTTATTTGATTGAGAAGCATTTGTTGGGAACCCTATCGTGATGGAAAAATTAATTACCATTGTGTAACACCCATTGGTCGCGCTGTCGTAGGCACCCAAAAA
>QPKB01000011.1:10249376-10369376 GCA_003546025.1 Camphora micrantha | reverse complement strand
GGCTGATTTTGAGTCGCGGCCTGGTTTACTTGTGGATCCCTATAGCTAAGATTGGGATGATCCCTCCATCCCAGATTATACGTGTTCGAATAGGGATCATACTTCCTTTGAGGTTGTCCAGGAAAACCACCAGCCAGATTTACTTGTTCAATGGGCTCTTCTTGAAGAGTTGGGCACATATCTGTTGAATGCCCAGCTATCGAGCAAATTCTACAAACCTTTGCCGTTTGTACATTACCTACAGCCATTTGACGAACAAGAGAAGTTAGACCAGCAATTTATTGTTCAAGGGAGGAAATATTTACCTCATTACTATGCTTAGATGGAAAGTCAAGCCTAGAGCCAAATTGTTGAGAATTGGCCGCCATATTTGCAATCAAGTTTCTCGCGGCCTCGGGAGTTTTATCCACCAAAGCTCCTCCACTAGCAGCATCAATCATGCTCCTGTCAGTGGGTAGAAGTCCCTCACAGAAATACTGGATAAGTAGCTGCTCACTAATTTGATGATGGGGGCAGCTTGCACATAATTTCTTGAAACGCTCCCAGTATTCGTGCAAGGACTCTCCATTGTGCTGCCTTACACCGCAAACTTCTTTTCGAATGTTGGCTGCCCTTGAAGCTGGGAAATATTTCTCCAGAAGCAACCTCTTGATCTCGTTCCATGTGGTAATACTCCCAGAGGGTAGATAATAGAGCCAATCCTTAGCCGAATCCTTTAAAGAAAATGGAAAGGCTCTTAATTTAATTTGTTCTTCAGTCACCCCTGTGGGTTTCATACTTGTGCATACCACATGAAACTCCTTTAGATGCTTATGAGGATCTTCACCTGCAAGGCCATGAAAAGTGGGCAAGAGATGTATTAATCCAGATTTTAATTCAAAAGTAGTAGTAGCCTCTAAATTAGGAAAAGTTATGCATAAAGGTTGTTGATTCAAATCTGGGGCAGCGAGCTCTTTCAAAGTTCGATTTCCAGCGATGACTTCCTCTTCTTCTAGATCAGAATAGCTATCAAATAGGGGTTCAATAGCTAGATCGCTCTCTTCTAAATTTTTCTAAGCTTCTCTCCTTAACCTGTGCAAAGTTCTTTCTATTTTTGGATCGTACTGCAAATCACCTTGACTAGAAGATCGAGTTTCAGTCATAAGCAATCAAGGAAACCATAATAATAAATCAGGAAAAATCTAGAGTAGTAATAATAATAAAAAAATCTATGCTAAAATAAAAATAAAAATTCTACGCATAAAAATTAAACTCCAAATTTTTATTTTTTTTGTTTTTTTATTATTATTTTTTTATTTATTAATTTTTGTTATCCAAAAATAAAGATTGCAGGAAGATGACGTCAGCAAGGAGATTGCTGACGTCAGCCAAGAGGATGCAGGCGCAGTAAGGTGGCTGTAGTTGTGATGACTGTGGGTGATGATGGCAGGGGGTGAGATGATATGATAAGAGTGAGATGATATGAGAGAAAGAGATGAGATGATGAATAAAAGAGAGAAAAGAGAGAAAGTTGTTGACTGAGTGGAGAAAACAACAAAGAGACAGAGAGATAGATTGAAAAGAGGGGTGCCGGGTATTTGACCAAGAAGAGAGATGAAGTCAGAGAGAAACAGAGAAAAGAGAGGAAAAGCAGAGTAGTAGGCGTAGGTAGTAGAGAGAGATGACCGTGCAGGGAGTGATGAATGAGTAAGTGAACGTGAGGCGCTGGAAGAAAAAAAAAATTAAATTAAAGAGGAGTAGAAGAGACAGAAGCAGCAGGCGCACACAATACTTAGAAAATCTCAAGAAGCATAAAAATCAACTAGAATCACGTCCCCGGCAATGGCGCCAAAATTTGGTCGTGTTGTCGCAGGCACCCAAAAATAATAAAACCTTTACTCCTAAAAATATATGTAGTAGCGCGAGTAAGGATCGTTCCCACAGAGAGTGTTTAGCCAAATTTTATGCTATGTGATCAAAGATGGAAGGGGGGGGGGGGTGTTTGATTATAATGAAAGCAAAAACAAATAAAAGCAAATAAAGAGCAATAAAGTAACGAATTCAATTAAATACGCAAGCATTGGTCAAAGTTAACATCCACCATCGGAAATTCATAACTGATCATTGATGCAAAAATAAATCAACTAACACTTTGAATATTCATCATTGTAATTTAATTCCTACATCCTTAATTAGTTAATCAGAAAACACGCACTCTAATTAACCCTAATTACTAAACAACCTAAGACAAGTGCTATAGATTTAATTTAGTAATAGCATTAAAATTAAAGAGATCGATGAACCTAAATAACACAGGCACAAGCGGTTGCATTTAATTTAGCCAAGTATTCTTCCTAATATCTAACAATTACTGACGCAGTAAATTATTAAATATCAGTTGCTTCGTAAATTTGAGGGATCAAACAATTACGGATTTAATTTCTAATTTAGCTATAGATTGTAACGAAAAATAAACTAGTATGCATCCTAGCAATTAAACGAAACAATCATGATAACAAATTAAGCACAGAAGAACAACCCATATTCAAAGCATAAATTGAACGATGAAAATAAATTAGATCTCATAGTATTTATTCCGAGGCTTCAGTCTCCTTCAGCCAATTAAAGAAAATTAGCCACGCAGGGCCATAATTGCAAAAAAATAAAATAATAATAAATGGAAAAAGAAGGGAGAAAAGAGAAAAAGAGAGAGAGGGAGAGAATTCGTGGTTGCAGAGAGTGGTGATGATGGTGTTGCATATGGGATGACTTATTTATAGTGGAGAGTTAGGCTAGAGAAAGGAGAGAAATTAGGTGGTGTAGACGTATGAGGGAAAATAAGGAAAGAAAGATGGTTGGTTTAGATGAGGAGAGATGGAAAGAAAAATTAAAGAATTAAGAGATAGGAAAGAATCGTTGGAGAGATATTAGGGGGAAAGTACAGCTATGAGATGGGCGAGAATTTGAAGTGGTGTGGGATAGGAGATGGAAATTAATAAAATAATCAATTAAATGCTAACTTAGTCAAAATCTTCTTCTTGACCATATCTTCTCATTCGGGTTTCTATTGGACTCGACCCAAGAGTTAAAGTTGCACTATTTTTCGTTCTGCACAATATGAGCCCAATATTTGATATGTTTTGACGAACTCCTAATTTTTTCAAATTTACCATAATGCCCTTCTGCTTGATTTCCTCTAAACAAGACTGGGTTCCGAATCAGCTTCATTCATTTAGTATCAAATATGATCACCTTGTTTTGACGTTCCACAGTATCTTGAATCATCTCAATTGGAGCTCGGATGAGAGAGTTATGCCCAGCTTGCGAAGCGATGCGAAAATTGTCTAAAATTGTCCAATTATCTTCGTTTAGCAATTAACACCTCCATTTGCATCCTAAATCAAAATATAAGAATAATGAGTACATTTAGGCATCAAATGAGTATAAAGGACTAAACATTAAGGGAGAAAAATATAACATTTTACATTCTCATCACCCATTTAAAACGAGAAACCAAATCATAAGTCTCCATTTAAGTTTTTGGAAATCCTAAGGTGTATAGAGAGCCCGGAATGTCTCCAAACTCAAGGAGTGCCAATTATTATTGTATTTGACATACGAGACCTTTATTCACTTTGATTGAATTTCGAATCCCGATATTTGTCCCGAACCTCTTGAATTATAATTTACCATCCCCGAAAATACTGTATTTGCAATTGTAGCATTTTTGTTAATCTCGATATGCACTTCCCGTTTAAAATGATATTTGTGCCTTGAGCATCCCGTCCCGCCCATTTATATAAGTGCTTCATATGAATTTGTACATGTCTCTATTTATGATATTTGACCTATGAGTCGGCACTACTAAGCTTGGATAACCTTGCCGATCTGATCCACCGACTTGAAAATCCTCGTCCCGTCCCGCCAGCTGCAGTTTGGATCCCGGTACCCGGTTATTACCGTGGTATTGTCCCGATGCCTCATATTGCTACTGTGGTTTCCGATGCTCGGTTCGCTACAGTGGTCATGTCCCGTATTTATATATATATATATGTATATGTTATTTATATTGCATCTCCTCACTTCGGTGACTGAGATTAACATCCCAATATGCTCATGTCACTTCGGTGATAGAGGACTTAGCTCCGTGTGGTTGCCATCTTGTTGTTTCCGGTATTCCTTGGATAACTCACATGTTTTATATTGCATTTATGTTTCAAATAAATGATCATCCTGTTTTTATGAGACTTATTGTTTTAACAGGTTTAAATGTTTTCCAAGGTAATTTCTATTGTTGTTTTATATTTTCACCCATTTGCCAAACCGTCGTGTTTGACCCTTGTTTTGGTACTCAGGTCTCGTTGTCGGCTTCCCCGAGGAGGAGCTTGAGGAGGCGGTCGGAGAACCGCAACGTTTTGTCGAGTGGCACGCCGATGATGTCGTTTAGACATTCGGGTGCTTGAGCTACGTAACATTTGGGATAGAAATTAACCATTCTTTTTGGGTATAGATACTTTGTTATATTGGCCTTTGTTGGCCTCTCATTTTGGGGAAATGTAACTAATGATTTTATTATAAACCTTAACTTACTTTTGGGAATTAATCATAGATCATTGCTCATTTTGATACTGGTATTAAATATGTTAAATCTTGCTATCTTGAATATGGATGTATGAATTAGATTTGCTACACGCTTCCGCACTTTAAAAGAAATATTCATGTTGATGTGATATCCTCACCGCAGACACCTGTGGGAAATCGCGTGTATGAGTGGCATCCTTGATGAACTAATATACGTTTTGATTAAATTAATTCATAGTGTTGATATGGATTGTATCATTTATCCATTTATTCATTTTTATCCATTTCTATCCTTTCATTAGTGTCCCGATCCCGGATCAGGCCCGCCCGCTCGCGCTTGTGGGACCCGGTCTTGGGTCGCGACACAACTCACATGTGAACCGACTTAACTGAACATGTACTCTCTCTTCTTTTTTTTTTTTTTTTAACACAATAAGATGCCAAAAAGGCGAACAACCTTTCTATCCTGGATTTTGTTTTCATTAAACTGAAAAGTGATTTTATCTCTACATAGCAAGATGCCAGACAGGTGAACGTTCTTTCTTTCTTGGGTTCTGTTTTCATTACACTAAAATGTGTGTTCAATGTAATTCTCAGCATTTTGATGATTGACAACATGACCCACAACTTAAATGGTTGGATCGCTCAAAAATGGCTAACATGTTTGAAAATCGAAGAGCATGAAATATTAGGTTATATCTTGTATTCACAGTTAATTGGACTGGGTCATCTGTGGATTATTTAAGACCTAGGTTTAGAACACGAATGTATTTTGGTCATTTGTACTAAAGTTTTTAAGAATTTTTTTTTTGCACCCCAACCAAGGGGACTAGGACCCTGAGATAGCTGACGTGGGAAGAGAGTTTGCACACATGAGGAATGTTTGGCAACATCTCGTTTATAGTTTAGCAGAGCAACATATACAGTGACAACAATAACTTCCAGCTCATCCTACAATGAAGAAATCTGGAAATGTGATTGAAAATATAGTGTAGATTGAGATTGGATAATGAAAGAAATTTAGAAGGGGTATAAGCGTAAAAAAAAATCCAAATGCAGTATGAGTTGTGGTTTGACAAAGCTTCACTAGTAATCAGTAAAAGGATGGTCGTGGCATTGGGACAAGTGTCTTGAGAAAAAAAATCATTAAAAACAATGACGCCCTAAATGCCGTCTTGAAAGCTTGCCATAAACGAGGCCTCACATTACGAGACAGTGCCACCACGTCGCTTTTGTTGAAAACTCAACAGATCGGTTGGTGTAGTTACAGGAAACGATGGCTCGTGGGCCATCATTTTTATAAAAATACAGCCTTATTATGATCATTTTTTTTTTTTTTTGAATTAACGTAGTGGCCAAGAAAGGAAAGGGTAAACCACCCTGCCAGAGATAGCGGGAGCGGTGATTCCCCTTATTACCATCATTTTTACTGTTGCTATTGTACAGTAGTGAACATAAACCACGGCTCTTTGGCCATCGTTTTTGAGTTTTTCTGAATTTTTTAATAAAACAATACTATTTATGGGTTGCTGGAAAGTCTTCTTCCTTTATAATTGCTAAAATTCATACTGTGGGGCCAACGGCAGTGATTTCAAATTGTAATAAGAAAATTCTAAGTGGAATCAAATCCATGAGAACTCATTTTATGTTAGCTTTGACCAATAGTGTTAAAATTGACTCAATCCCACTATCTTATCTGCACCAATACGAGCAACTTCACCCGCAAACGTGGTATTACAGCTGTAATATCCGAATGATACTTTTTTCTTTTACAAGGGAAACAGATAAGAATACAATTTAGAAAAAGAAGGTAAAAAAAAAAATGTAGGCCATACCTATTAGATAATAGTACTGTCACTTTACCATATTTAGCAACAACTTTGCACTCATGACTATCAACTTCAGGAGCACCAAATAAAAGTCTAACTTCGGCACATACAGTAATAAGTAAACATGGAAGTAGAAGAAAAAAAAATTGTAATTTATCTAATGTAGAGAGATATTTATATACATAACAAAGAGTAGAAGTAATTGGACATGACTTGGACACAAATCAAATCAGATCAATAATAAATTTTCTTTTACTTTTTCACAGAACTCGAGTTCTATCTTAAGGTTAGAAATATGACCGTTTTCTTTCTTTTTAGTTGAATCACTTCAATGCAACAAGGAATATCAATCTGATCTGAATCATACATGTGGCCCAATTTATAACCTGTAACAAATGTAAGAATGCTCGGATGCACCCAAAATAAAAAAAATGTCTGTTTTGACACAACAAATGGAAAATCAACACTAAAAATTATCTGGGGTGGCAGAAAAGGGAGAAAAGAAATAACCAAATCGAATAGCATGATTCATCTATTCTACAAAAAAAGGGGCTTCGATTTATACCATTAATTATGGGTCTTTAACCATATGCGTGAAATGACAGTAATTAGATGATAGGATTATCTGCGTGCTAAAAGATTTGTGGCCAATCTACAGAAAGGTCACATAAGAAAAGTCTCAATAGATCATGGCTATGTCACAAGTAATCTGATTAGTGACACTAATCACTTTGCATCCTCTGAATACTTTTGCAATTCGTAATTCATCTTCATAACATTTGCAGTATGGTACTCGTAAAATATGGAAACCCCCCAAAAATAACATAATATTTTAAAGTGGGGAAGCTACAAAAGTAAATAAGTAAACTAGGATTTGATGCAGAATTTTGCAAGTTTTATCCATGAATGGATTTGATCACTTGTGCCAGAGATAAAAACTATGAAGAATTCATAGAATTCAAGTAAATCTAAAGCATATTCCCCATTTCACATAAAACCAAGTAAAAGAAAATTACAAAACAGAGAAGTACCTAGGTAGTTTTACATTTGTTTCAAGGCAAGCACAAAGAATGTTCCTGCATTCTTCCAACGCTTTTATAGTGTTGTCAACCTGAAATGATAGTGTTGTCAACCTGAAATGCAAAATGATCTTGTTCTTTAGGTTTGGATTTCATGGCACTTAGTGGATCTAGACTCTTTCAAATGTCAACCGGCAGTTACTGAATCTATCAGTCATGAATAAAAGGTCCAGGTGGATTAAGGTAGCTATAATGTAAATCCAACTTGGGTTAAAAAAATTAACTTAAATGCAACAAAACCACCACTGTACGATGTTTATGGGCCGGGCAGGGCTGGACGGACACATAACTAGGTCTAATAGAAAGACAGGCCCGTATTTGGATCAAGCCCACCTCGGCCTGCCTTACACATGTCACGCCAATGCCCACCCATTTAGTGAATCAGGCCAGGTCAGGCTGGGTTTCCTAATTACTGTTTGGGTGAATGAGTTACTGAATAATAAGAAGCACTTATTTGAGTCAGGCCGAGCCGGTTTGTGCTTTCTATCACTCAATCTAATCCTGACTCATATATTGAATAGGTCAAAAATTTAGATTCATGCCCGACCCAAGTACTTAAACCAAAGGCCAACATCTAGTGTGGGTTGGGCCTAACCCTTGAGCACCCGTAAAAGGTCGAGGGTGGCAAACAAGTTGTGTCCGGTCAAAACAGGTTGAGTTTACAAGCGGTGTCTATCGGTAGAGGTTCAACCTGTATCCGACCTATTTTAAAATGGGCCAAGTAACTTCACTCACTCCTGATGAGGGTCAACCCAACCCGACCTGTAGAACCCCATTCCATAGAAGTCAACCTTTTTAACCCAACCAACCTCTAATATATTGGTTCAAACCCGATCTACTTCAAATATTAAGACATTATTTGAATTGATTTACAACCTAAAAGAAGCCCTACAGAATCTCGGCTCATTATATGTAAGATAAACTACATTAAATAGGGAGATTCTAAAAAACGCCCCTTTAGTGCCTCTCTCTTTTTCTTTTTTTCGTGGGGCCCATTTGAGTTAATTTAGTCTTTTCGTACACACTACCCACCCATGAATAGTCATAAGTCCAAGTTTGACACCCATTCAGCTTTTCCTCACCGTTGGATTGAAATCATGATAAAATGGTATATCTAAACCATTAAATTTAAGGGTCATAGATCAAAAGGTTAGGATAATCTTATAGACTCGAGATTTTGCATATAGATAGGCCTCACATAGATCTTTTCATCCAATAGACTTCCATTATCATCCTGACACTATGTAGCGCTCCCCTTTTAAATATTAAACCATTAACACCAATTCATTTAAATGGGTTTAGCTATGCGTGTTGACCCTCACCCAATGCATTTAAACAGATTATTATTTATTGGGTGGGTTATATGGGTTGAGCAGATTGACCACCCGCTTAAATGTGGGTTAGAGTTTTCTAATCCGTGAGAGACACATTTATATTGCAGGTTGTGTCATATCATATTTAGGGTTGTCAATTGGATCGTGTTAATGAATTCGGATTGCGGGTCAAACGAATTCGTGTTAAATCACCTCAACCCAAACACAACCCATTAAGAAAACGGGTCAAAAAGACAAATACGAACACGACCTATTTATTTTACGGGTTACACGACACGACCCATTAAATAATCCCATCATAATTTCTTCTTTTAGCTCATTTTACTTGTATCCGGACAAATTTTATTGAACTCATCAAAGCTTGGTATTTTATTGAGCTCATCAAAGATTGGTATTGGGTTCAGCAATAATATGGAAACGTCAGATCCTTCCACATCCCCAGTTAGGGCTACGTGGTTATTGCGTACAAATAGTACACTAAATGACTAAGTTTAATGAATCATGTTTTCCATGTAACTGTGGTTATTACTTGCCTATTGATGATCCAGATTTTAAACAAAACACTTCAAAAGAGAGAATAAACGAAAACGAAGCATTGACCAAAAACCAAATCATCAAACCAAATGAACTAGCAAATCATCAAACCAAATGAACTGACTCCGAAAAAAATATTCATTAAACTTAAACTTGCAAGTTCAGCTATTAAACTTAAACTTGCAAGTTCAGCTAACTTTTGCCCAGGCCATGCTTGATGCAGCAAATGTGTGCTGCAATAGCATATAACTGAATGCAAGTACCATTACAAATATTTTTGAAGCAACCTGATCAAAATACATAGCATATTAGGAATTAGATTAAACGACACTGTAAATCTCACCTGGTAGTGCGTAAAATTACTACTAGTAGTAGAACAAATGGGCAATATTCTCAAACCAATGCAATACACTCACAGTTATATATCATAAACTTCTCCTTTGCACTCATAAACACAAAGATAACTCAAAACCAACAAAATTATTATACATACTTCAAAAATCAAAGGAATTGCTACTACACATAATTACTACACAACAATAAGTCACTAATCATACATTCATTCTCCTAAAATAAAAAAGTCATAATAAGTTTCTCTGTGATTAAGTTTGTCCATATATAACAAATAAGGAGTACAAAGACTGCTGAATCAACTATATGCATGATGCATTCAGCATCAGTCCAACAAAAAATCATCCTTGCACTCCACAAAAAATTGTTGAGTCAGGCAAAAAAAAAAAATAATAGTAATAAAAAAAAAATCATGCCATAACTCATAAAGATTGCTGAAGACTACAACAAAACCATCCCATGAGCTAGTAAACTTTCCTTCATTTCACTAGTAATAAACCCAACAATAACCCTTGTAACCAAAAAAGAGATCTATGCATCAGTAATTGGTCGTGCTGTCGCAGGCACCCAAAAATAATAAAACCTTTACTCCTAAAAATATATGTAGTAGCGCGAGTAAGGATCGTTCCCACAGAGAGTGTTTAGCCAAATTTTATGCTATGTGATCAAAGATGGGGGGGTTTGATTATAATGAAAGTAAAAACAAATAAAAGCAAATAAAGAGCAATAAAGTAACGAATTCAATCAAATAAGCAAGCATTGGTCAAAGTTAACATCCACAATCGGAAATTCAGAACTGATCATAGATGCAAATATAAATCAATTTACACTTTAAATATCCATCGTTGGAATTAAATTCCTACATCCTTAATTAATTAATTAGAAAACACGAGCTCCAATTAACCCTAATTACTAAACAACCTAAGACAAGCACTATAGATTTGATTTAGTAAAAGCATTAAGATTAGAGAGATCGATGAACCCAAATAACACAAGCACACGCGGTTGCATTTAATTTAGCCAAGTATTCTTCCTAATATCTAACAATTACTAACGCAGTAAATTATTAAATATCAGTTGCTTCGCAAATTAAAAGGATCAAACAATTACGGATTTGATTTCTAATTTAGCATCAAATTGCAACGAATAATAAACTAGTAGGCCTCCTAGCAATTAAACGAGACAATCATGAAAATAAGAATAGAAGAACAACCCATACTCAAAGAATAAATTGAACAATAAAAATTAAATTAGATCTCACAGTTTATTGATTCCGAGGCTTCAGTCTCCTTCAACCAATTAAAGAAAATTAGCCACGCAGGGCCATAATTGCAAAATAAAATAAAATGGAAAAAGAAAGGAGAAAGAAGAGAGAAAAGAGAGAGAGAACGTGTGATGGAGAAGGTAGTGTGTATATGTCATGTTCTGGGTATTTATAGAGGTGGGTTAGGTTAGGGAAAGAGAGAAAAAAAAGGTAGCTGGGCCCATGTGATGGAGAGAAAAGGAATGAGGGAGAGATAAAGTAGGAGAGGATGAGAGAGGAAAGAGAGAATAGAAAGAAGACTTGGAGATGGAGTGCACCCGTGAGTTGTTTTGAGAGAATTTGAAGTGGCTTGATTGAAGATGGGAATTAATAAAATAATCAATTAAATTCTAACTTAATAAAAATCTTCTTCTTGACCATATCTTCTCATTTGAGCTTTTGTTGGACTCGACCCAAGAATTAAAGTTGCACTATTTTTCGTTCTGCACAATATGAGCTAAATATTGGATATGTTTCGACAAACTCCTGATTTCTTCAAATTTACCATAATACCCTTCTGCTTGATTTCCTCTAAACAAGACCCAGTTTCGAATCAATTTCATTCATTCAGCATCAAATATGATCACCTTTTTTTGACATTCCACAGTATCTTGAATCATCTCAATTGGAGCTCGGATGAGAGAGTTATGCCCAGCTTGCGAAGCGATGCGAAAATTGTCTAAAATTGCCCAATTAGCTTTGTTTAGCAATTAACACCTCCATTTGCATCCTAAATCAAAATATAAGAATAATGCGTACATTTAGGCATCAAATGAGTATAAAGGACTAAACATTAAGGGAGAAAAATATAACATTTGGCATTCTCATCGGTAATTATTGTTTTGAATGCATCCTCCGTGGCCTCTCCCAAGTCAGCTCCACAATCATCTACAACTGGCACATTGTAGAAAAAAACATCTATTAATGTTCACATCCTTAGGAAAAAAAAATAATAATAAAATTTAAAACAAAACATACTTTTCTTGCCATAAATCCAATCATGAGTACAAATCACAACTTGTACAATTTCAGGCAAAAGTGAATTGTGATACTGATCAAGTGCCCTACCATCAAACTGAATGCAGATTCAGATGCAACTGTAGAAATAGGACTATATAGCACATCAAGAGCCAAACAAGAAAGAATGGGATAACGATATTGCTCTCCTTTCCAAAAGCTAAGAATGACTACGCTTTTCTTTCGATCTAGCTTTTGTTCATAAAAATATAGCTGCAATTCACTCAGTTGAGTAGAATAACACTCTTCTTCACATTTGTCAAAATCCTACATTATATGAATAAAATAAATATGGCTAAAACAGTGAATCATAACTAATATAAAAACATATGGTCATTTCAATAATTTAGTGAAATACTTTACCTCGAAAAGAACATTCTTGTACCTCAACAACTTCTTCTTCATCAATAATTTCCATCTACAGAATTAGTAACAAAACAACCATAACAAAACAACCACATAAGCAATAAAGCAAACAACTTTGCATATAATATATAGCAAATTAAAAAAAAATCCATTAAGAAATGCCCATAACAAAATGGGCAGTGATCAATAGAGGATTATGTACTTGTCCGGATAATAAAGGTGCTGCCAAGTTATTTTGGACACTAGACTAGCTACAATAAAATTAAAGAAAAGGCAGGGGTTTTCTTTTTTAAACGCCATTTTTCTTACACATATTTCACTATTCATAAAACAATTTCTAAAACGAAAATCAACTTTTCCTAAATTCATTTCAACTTCCACAACCTTTTTTTCCACAGGTAAATACTCACATATACACACATTGTAGCACGTCCCCTACCATCCACATTCTTTTTCCTGTAGAGGATCCCTAGTTGTTTTAAGATCAATTTGTTCCCTTGTCCAATATATGTGTTCAGGCCATACATCAGTCCACTATGTAACTAAGTATGCAGACATCAGTTTGGAAACGCTTAAAAAATTAAAGTTGGACAAGAAAGAGATCAAAATGAGACATTAGATGCTTTGCGTAGAAAATGCAACTTTTTACACAGCTTTTTAAGGCTTTATTGGAGGGTACAGAAAAGAGTCCATGTCTTCCTGTAAGCACACGAGTGTCTATGGACTGGAGAGCGTTTTGTAGGGCCTGGGATTAATATAAAAAGCAAAGCTTAAGGAAAGAACACAAACAGAGTACTGGAATAGTGGATTAATATAATATTCAACATCTTTTCCAAAATGCCACATGAGAGAGAGAGAGAGAGAGAGAGAGAGAGAGAGAGAGAGAGGGGTGAAAGAGCTTACATGAGATGGAAATGAAGAGAGGAGAGAAATGATGCCCCTTTTGCAGATGACGAGAGAGACGGAGAGGCGCCCCTTTTGTAGATGACGAGGGAGAACTTTTACATGGAAGGCTTTTAGGTAGCGTTTGGTTCGCTGGAATGGTTGTAGGCAGGAATGGAATGGAGATCGGAATGAGTCTGGAATGGAATGAGGTAGGAATGGAAATGGAATGAGGTAGGAATAGTCATTTCCATTCTAGTGTTTGGTACGCTGAGGAATCAACACAGTAATAGAATTCTGATTCCTATTCTTGCATTTGGTACGCTGGAATGATGCCTAGAATGGAATCAAATTTACATAAGATTGACCAAAATGCCATTGTTAGATTCTCCTGTCACATTACATTATTAAAATAATATATTATTATATTACATTATAATATTTGGAGGTGGGCCCCACAATGGTGTAGTGAAAAAGTTTGTATGAGATATATAGATCATAATATTTTAATATTATTATTATAATATAATAATAATATATGATTATGTTTTATTATAATATTTTGGGGTGGGCCCCACAAAGGTGTTGTGAAATTTTTTTTAATTTCTCAAAATAATATATTATTATATTATATTATAATATTTGGGGGTGGGCCCCACAATAGTGTAGTGAAAAAGTTTGTATAAGATAGATAGATCATAATATTTTAATATTATATTATTATAATATAATAATAATATATGATTATATTTTATTATAATATTTTGGGGTGGGCCCCACAATGGTGTTGTGAAAAAGTTTGTATGAGATAGATAAATCATAATATTTTAATATTATATTATTATTATTATAATATAATAATAATATATGATTATATTTTATTATAATATTTTGGGGTGGGCCCCACAATGGTGTAGTGAAAAAATTTGTATGAGATAGATAGATCATAATATTTTAATATTATATTATTATTATTATTATATAATATATGATTATATTTTATTATAATATTTTGGGGTGGGCCCCACAATGGTGTAGTGAAAAAATTTGTATGAGATAGATAGATCATAATATTTTAATATTTTAATATTATATTATTATTATTATTATATAATATATGATTATATTTTATTATAATATTTTGGGTGGGCCCCACAGTGGTGTGGTGAAAAACCATGCAACATTGCCTCTTTTATAATGGAAAGATAGATAGATATCAAGTAAGGGTATTTTGGTCTCATGAAAAAGTGGGGAAGGAATGGAATGGCCATTCCTTCCCCTCCACAATGGAATGACGATTCCCTCATATAAAGGAATGGGATTCCGGAGGTAATAGTCATTCCGCTACTTTTTGGCGAACCAAACGCTGTAATGGTCATTCCGTTGGAATGACCATTCCATTCCAACCTTCATTACAGCGAACCAAACGCTACCTTAGGGTTTCACTTATCCTCTGTGAATTTATCAGAAGACCCTTCATACTTTTTTATTATTTATATCATGGTATTTTTTTGGTGGGTTGTATTGGGTCGTAATGGGTTACCGGATTTATTTGTTAAGGACTCGTTAATTTAATTGGTTAGCAGGTCCGACCCATTAACGACATAAACTCATTAAAGGGCCACTTGAACTTGTTAATATCGTGTGGGTTCGTGTCGTATTAACAGATTCTGTTACATTTTTACAGCATTAACCATACATGGGTCAAATACAGGTCGGTTGAGTTTTGTCATACCTCATGCTAGACCTCACCAATTCAACCCGACCACTTGTCTACCAGCCTGTTGTTAATTCCAAAACAAGAGTTGCCGAGTTGTTTTGGGTTATCTTGTGACTTGTCAGCTCCGGTTTATCTCTCCTCTCTCTCTATATATGAATGTCATGAGCACTCGTGATATATATGTCTTCCAAAATCTAATTGTCGAATTCTCCGAAATTTCAAGGACTCAAGTCTTCCGCAGTTGCCGGTCCACTATAACTCTAGACCCTTGCCGCAAAAAAAAGGGGGTTTTCTTTCTCTCCATTGAACAGAGACAATGGCTCAAGCAGTGGAGGAATGGTACAAACAGATGCCCATAATCACAAGATCTTATCTCACCGCTGCCATCATCACCACCGTTGGATGCTCCCTTGAGGTAATATTTATCCCTTGTATCGAAATCCCTTCCCCTTTGCATGAATTCTTGTATAAAATTTTAGGGTTTTGATTTTCTTCCCCCCTTCTTAGAATTTTGATTGATTTCTTTTAAATAATGTGTGATATGGTTTTCTCCATTTGTGGAATATATCTTGTTGATTAAGGTTAATGGGGAAATAGGGTTTGTTTGGGGTGTCCCCAAATCATGATAAGTTTTTTTGTGTTTTGCATTTGGTAAGGTGGGGAAGTTGGAATTTGCATCTGGTGGGTACTGGATATATCTGACTTTTGTGGCCCAGATCGATTTTATTGACTGGTGCTGATAATATTTTGGAGAAGGAAGAAAAAAAAAAGCAGCCCACTTCTTATGTTGATCGCTGTTGTCAATCTACTTCTTGCACAGACCGATCTGGAGAAGGTGTTCTTTTCCTCAAATGGGATTTGGGAGGCACCCGTGATTTACTTTTATATTTATAGTGCCATTGTTGTTGATATGTGGAAGCTAAATAGTATAAATCTATGGCTGAATTAGATTGTGGTGCAATGGTAAGTCAGACTTTTGTTATGGGAGATGGTCCAGGGATTGAAGAAAATGAGAAACAGTTTACTTTAAAGCTACTTCCCAAACCATTTTGGAGTTTTGAATTCACTACACAGTGAACTTCAATTGATGGCAATGATGAAACTCACTTTACCAATACCCCCCCCCCCCCACAAAAAAAAATAAAATAATAAAGAATGATGGAACCCTCTTATCTTATGTAAGGGACATTCACTGATGCACAAAACATGTTGGTTGCAGTTATTTGCACTTTAGTGTCATCTTTTGCCTTTAGTAGAGCACAAATATTGCAAATAGTAGGAATTAAGTGTGATTAAAATTTGGCAATCTTAAACCTGCTTTCCGCCCAATATAGTTTCCAGTCATATTAGTAGAACTTAGAAGTAACCGGCCATCTATGTCAGTTCAGTTAGGGGAATGTAAGGCATACTTAAATTTTTTAGAATTTGGTTATGTGTTAAGACAATCTCCCAACATAATTTACTTGATCGACAAAATCAATAAGGTTGGATGATTTTTACTTGGGATGAAATTTTGTTTAGTTGATTAACAAAATCAATAAGGTTGGATGATTTCTACATTTGATGAAATTTCTTTTATTTTATTTGATTTCTACCCAATTTTCTAAGAAGAGAATTCTTCTCCTCTCCACAAACTCAATGCCTCTTTCCTTTCGTTTGCAATTCATACACACAGCTACAGATTTAGTAATATGAACATGTAGTTTTGTGGATTCCATTTCAATGCTGGAAGATTGGGGAACAAACAAAGAAACTTTCTAATCTTGACCTTCCCTCATTTCTATCTCTCACTCGGTTACTCTTTCTATTTTATTTCCATTGGACCTCGTCCCACACTTTTACTGGCTGTATTGGGTGCCTAGTTTTTGGGCATTGGATCCATCTAGGATGTAAGGTGGACAATTTTTAAGTTTACCACTATGTTGGAAAGCCACATAATAATTGAAGTCTTAATGTGACATTCCAATTTCATGCTCAGTGGGCCCAAATTGTTGAAACAAATTTTGTAGGAGAGGATAATCCCAAGCTTGTCATGCGACAACTTCTCACCACAAATGAGAAGGAAGAAGAAGGGTGGAGTAACTCTGCTTGACAAGCTTCATTGGCCAACTAAGAAACTCCGAAAGCCTTACAGAGTCGCGTGGAGTAATGATTCAGTCATTCCCATAACTCTCCAATGCTTAGTATCTTTTAGCATTGGCAATTACGAAGACAATATTTGGTGTGATGTTATCAATATGAATGTTTCTCATGTTCTTCTTGGAAGACTCCTACATCTACCTCTTTATCTCCATCATATAGATTCTCAAGGCCTCGTGGCAGTAACAATCTCCATCTCCGTCCTTTTCTGATAGGTTCTTTTTTTTTTTTTTTTTTCGAAATGGCCTTTTTAGATAGGTTCTCACCTTGCTGTATTTCTTCTTCTTCTTCTTCTTCTTCTTCCTTCTTTTTCCTCCTCTTCTTTTGCTAGCGGTTCCTTATTTTTCCTTTCTTAATTCTTTTGCTGGTGGGTAATACGGGTCAGGTTGGGTTAACCTGCATCAGATGCAGATCTTAGTTGGTTGGCTCGTTTTAAAAATGGGTTGGATATGGATTGGGCTTCAACCCGTTGACAATTCTAGCCAACCTAACCGTTTTTACCCGACTCGACTTATTTACCATGCTTAAATTCAGCATTTTTTGTTTTCTAATTTGAAATCTAAATTATGCCCATTTCATTTTAGATTTGAACCCTTATGCTTGATTGAGCCCATTGGGAATTTGGGATGAATCAAATCGACCGAAATAATTGAGGGCCTTGTCAATCACAAGATCCATAAAACTCGGAGCATCCGCTGCTGTGTCAACATATGCGAGGGTTTCAATCAATCATTTGTGGGCTCCAGTGATAGTTAAGACTGAAGACACCATTGCATTAAGGCCCTTAATTCATGGGTTAGAATAATGTGGTGGGATTGAAATTTTTTTTATGATGAGATCATTTCCACCCCCTTACCCGTTGATTGTCATGCATTTAAGCGGCCCCCATGAAGAAGAAGCAAAAAACCTATTTTAACTCAAGTTAATTCTATCTTCGGCTGTTAATCTTTACTAGTGGGATCCATGGTCCAATGATTCAGATTATTGAAATGATATGTTGCACTTTGGTAATCTATTCCAACATTTGTCATGGAATCAATGAAATTAACATATTCAACAGTTTCAAACGAACAACAATTTAGGCCGTAACGAGTTATTCAAGCATATAGGACCTATATGACTTTGGTGGATCAATACATATCTTAACAATAAGCCCTAATGATGGGGAAAACCGACATTAAGCAGTTTCCAATATTTAGGATTGTTAGATTTTTTTAAATTTTTTGCTGAAATTTGGAAATTCATATTGTGACAGCCTACAATGGCCATGAATTGATGCATATCCTTGTCTTCCACAAATCATGAAGGTTGGGTGGAGATTCTGCTTTAAATCTTATCTTCTTTTTTCAGCAATTTGAAGTTGCATAGAACCCATCTTGACAATAGAGGGTGAAAGAGAGAGCAATTATTATTGTTGAACATGAACAAATTATGTGTTTAAGTTTGTTAAAACTTGTATGCCTCATTTTATTTTTGTTTTATAATTCTTATTTTTTTTCTGGATTTGTTCTCTAGCAATGTTTGAAGTGGAGAAGTCATGATTGTGTAGCCTTTTGTTTTCTTTTTGAATCTCTTTCTTATAATTATGGATTTTCCATAAAAATGTTCGAAGATAAAATTGGCCTTCCCAGTATGTTTTTGTCATATTTGATTGAGTACTGCAGGGATGTCTATCTTTTCATGTGTATTTCTTTTACTCGTTTTTGTTCCATAACCTGTAATCTATGTGTGTTTTGCTTTTCTTTTCCTTGTTTTAGTAGATTGAGACTTGAATATTAAGACTCTCCTATGTATCTCTACTTTTAATTTTAATAAGGGTACTTGGATTAGAAGATGGGAGACTATTGAGTTCATTTTTTTTTTTTCTACTTTTTTGCAGATAATCTCTCCCTATCATTTGTGACTCAATCTAATAGTGAGTCGAATATCAGATGGACTCAAACCTTCACGAAGAAACTAGAAAAAAATGGAGCAACATCTCATGTCTCTACTTGATTTGCCTCTCCACCTCAACCAATTCAAGCAAATCCATGCTCTCATCATCGCGAAAAACTGCAACGCCACCTCTTTCATCAAAAGACTCTTGAATATTTCTGCAGTCAACTATGCCCGCATCCTGTTCGACAAAATTCCTCAACCAGATCAAAATCTCTGCAACTCGATGGTCTCCACCTACTCCCGATTGTCTCTGCACAAGGAATCCATTGAAGCTTTCTTTCTCATCCAAAATAAAAAGACCCAGATGCTACATTTCGCTTTCCCTCCTGTTATTAAGTCCTGCACCTCTCAAGATGCAGTGGATGAGGGAAAACAAGTGCATTCACTCGCTGTGAGCACTGGGTTCTGCTCCAATGCCTTTATTCAAACCAGTCTGATTGATTTCTATTGGAAAACCGGCGATTTGGATTCTGCAAAATGGGTTTTTGAAGAGGTTTCTGATAAGGATCCTGTTTCTTATAACTGTTTGATTGCTGCCTATTCTAGATTTGGCAGGGTTTTAGAGGCTCGTCAGCTGTTTGACGAAATGCCGGTGAGAACAACCGTGTCGTGGAATTCAATGATCTCTTGCTATGCGCATAATGGAGATCTGAGAGAAGGTTTGAGAATGTTTGAACGGATGTCAATTGAGAGGGCCTGGCCTAATGAGTTTACTCTGGTTACTGTTCTGTCTATTTGTGCCAAGTTGGGTGATTTGGAAATGGGGTTGAAGGTTAAGAAATTTGTCGAAGACAATAGCCTATGCAGAAATATGATCATGTCGACCGCAATATTGGAGATGTATGTGAAATGTGGTGCCATTGATGATGCGCGTCGTGAATTTGATGGAATGGTTAAAAGAGATGTTGTTGCATGGAGTGCAATGATCGCGGGTTATGCTCAGAATGGGAGATCGAATGAGGCTTTGGAACTCTTTGAAGAAATGAAAAGAAGGAAAATTAAGCCGAACGATGTCACTCTTGTAAGCATTTTGTCTGCTTGTGGCCAGTTGGGGTCAGTAGAAGCTGGCGAAATGATAGGCAACTATGTCGAGAGTGAAGGCCTCAGTTTGAATGTCTATGTGGGGTCTGCCCTGTTGGACATGTATGCTAAATGTGGAAACATAGGAAAGGCTCGCCAAGTGTTTAATGAGATGCCTGAGAAGGATGTTGTTTCCTGGAACTCAATGATTGCGGGGCTAGCAGTTAATGGCTTTGAAGAGGAAGCAATAAATCTCTATTTTCAGATGAACGAAAGCGATGCTAAACCAAATGATGTAACATTAGTTGCCTTGTTAACTGCTTGTACTCATGCAGGACTTGTTGAATTAGGATGCCGCTTCTTCAAAAGCATGAGAAGAGATCATAACATCAAACCGCAAGTTGAACACTGCGCCTGTGTTGTTGATCTCTTTTGTAGATCTGGACGACTTGATGAGGCCTATGAGTTTATTTGTAAGATGGAAGTGGAACCGAACGTCATTATCTGGGGTTCCTTGTTAAGTGCTTGCAGAATTAACTCAAATGTAGCGCTTGCAGAGCGCGCTGTTGAGAAGCTGTTGTTATTAGAACCTGAGAATTCAGGTAATTATGTTCTTCTTTCCAATTTGTACGCTAGTGTGGGAAGATGGGAAGAGTCCTTGAAAATGAGGGCCTTAATGAAGGAGAAAGGAGTACAGAAAACAACTGCTTATAGTTGGATAGAAGTGGATGGCATGGTACACAAGTTTCTAGTTGAAGACACTTCGCATCCAAGGTCAGGAGAGATCTACAGTGTTGTTGATGGGTTGGGCTTGCAGCTGAAGTTGCCTCGTTGTTCAGCATATTCAGTTTTAGAGCTTTCATCATAGTATTGGATGCTAATCGGTGCGAACATGCTTTTACCTTATTACAGAAAATGCGAGGCGGATGCTGAAGATCTACATGATTTTTTTAATGCGTAGTCACTTGCCACCATCAAGAATGGGTGAAGATCGGTTGGCATCATACATGCAATTGGCTATGAAAACTTGCCAGACATCCAACATTAGATGGTGCGAGGATGAATTGTATTTGAGAAAGGATTTTGTCTGTGAAGATAATAAATAACCTATAGAAACGAATGACAGTGGTGCGAAAATAAGGAACTTTCAATCAAAAGTTGTATATGCGAACTGATGTCAATGCATTCGGTTTCTTCTTCGGCAAAGTGCATAACATCTTATGCTTCTCAAGACTTTCTCATCTTTCTTTTATCTGCCTTGATGCTCAACAAGGTCAAGTTTAGGCTGGAAATGAACATTAAGAAGAAGCAAGAAGTATTATTCGAGGGATTCAATTAATCAAATTATTGCGGCAAAGTAAAGAAAAAAAAAAGCAGCCCACTTCTTATGTTGATCGCTGTTGTCAATCTACTTCTTGCACAGACCGATCTGGAGAAGGTGTTCTTTTCCTCAAATGGGATTTGGGAGGCACCCGTGATTTACTTTTATATTTATAGTGCCATTGTTGTTGATATGTGGAAGCTAAATAGTATAAATCTATGGCTGAATTAGATTGTGGTGCAATGGTAAGTCAGACTTTTGTTATGGGAGATGGTCCAGGGATTGAAGAAAATGAGAAACAGTTTACTTTAAAGCTACTTCCCAAACCATTTTGGAGTTTTGAATTCACTACACAGTGAACTTCAATTGATGGCAATGATGAAACTCACTTTACCAATCCCCCCCCCCCCCCCCCCCAAAAAAAAAAAAATAATAATAATAAAGAATGATGGAACCCTCTTATCTTATGTATAAGGGACATTCACTGATGCCACAAAACATGTGGTTGCAGTTATTATTGCACTTTACCCCCTGTTTGGGGGTGCGGGGGGGGAAGTGGGTGAAAAATATTTTTGGAGGGTGTGGGGGAAAGGAGGGGAGGAAAATGGAGGGAGGGGGAGGGAAAAAAGGGTGAAAAAATTCCTCCACCCCCCCCCACCCCCCAAAAAATGGGGGAAAATGGGGGAGAGGAGGAAGATATGAGAAATGACTAAATTACCCTTTATGTTATAAAGAAGTTTTTTAAAGTTTTTATAAAGTAAGGCAAACGGTAAATTCTCTCTATCTCACAAACAAACAGAACTCTACTTTTTCACTTTTCTTCCCCCTACTTTTTCACTTCCCAAACAAGAGAAGATAAAATTAATTTCCCTCCCTTCCCTTCCCTTTCATTTTCTTCCCCCTCAAATTTTCCTTCCCCTCTCCTCCCCTCTCCCAAACAGAGGGTAACTTTAGTGTCATCTTTTGCCTTTAGTAGAGCACAAATATTGCAAATAGTAGGAATTAAGTGTGATTAAAATTTAGCAATCTTAAACCTGCTTTCCGCCCAATATAGTTTCCAGTCATATTAGTAGAACTTAGAAGTAACCGGCCATCTATGTCAGTTCAGTTAGGGGAATGTAAGGCATACTTAAATTTTTTAGAATTTGGTTATGTGGTAAGACAATCTCCCAACATAATTTACTTGATCGACAAAATCAATAAGGTTGGATGATTTTTACTTTGGATGAAATTTTGTTTAGTTGATTAACAAAATCAATAAGGTTGGATGATTTCTACATTTGATGAAATTTCTTTTATTTTATTTGATTTCTACCCAATTTTCTAAGAAGAGAATTCTTCTCCTCTCCACAAACTCAATGCCTCTTTCCTTTCGTTTGCAATTCATACACACAGCTACAGATTTAGTAATATGAACATGTAGTTTTGTGGATTCCATTTCAATGCTGGAAGATTGGGGAACAAACAAAGAAACTTTCTAATCTTGACCTTCCCTCATTTCTATCTCTCACTCGGTTACTCTTTCTATTTTATTTCCATTGGACCTCGTCCCACACTTTTACTGGCTGTATTGGGTGCCTAGTTTTTGGGCATTGGATCCATCTAGGATGTAAGGTGGACAATTTTTAAGTTTACCACTATGTTGGAAAGCCACATAATAATTGAAGTCTTAATGTGACATTCCAATTTCATGCTCAGTGGGCCCAAACCCCAATTCTTCTACGTAATAGCATTAGTAGTCTTCATCTACCATTCCCCATATTTTTTTTTGTGAATGACACACTCAAGGTCTATTTGGATATAGTCAAACATCATTACACACACCAAAGAAAGCCAAAAAAAAAAAAAAAAAAAAAAAAAAAAAAAAAAAAAAAAAAAAAAAAAAAAACTTTTGAAGAAAAATATAACGATTTCAAAAAAGAAAAAGCGTTTGATGAAAATACTTTAGAAACATTTTTTAGGCGGACATTATATGTTTAATCATATGTATTTTGAAATGGTAACTGATTACTTTATTAAGCAAAAATAGAAAAATGGATCACTAAAGAATGCCAAAAACACCAAGAGTACTCATGTATAATACTAGAATTCCAAACTAATTAAAGCCGCACTACTGTTTTTGACACCTCCATGGATCAAGAGAAGTCGGTCCATGAAACTTTTTCATTTTAAAGAGTCCTTGATGCTAGCCAAACCATGGGTTGGCCTGCCCCTTGGGCTCAACCCACGGGCCCAATTGGAGTGGTCAATCAATTATTAATTTGATATAGTTAGAAGTCTTTAAATTAGGAGCTTTATTTAATTTGGGCTGTTAAGCAAGTTTAAATAATTTAACTTCCTTCATTGTTTAGGAAAGTAGAGTCCTACTAGGAAAGGGGATGTCCAACCCTTCTTATAAATATGTAGTACCTCCTTACGAGAGACAATTCAGGATTATTCAACTAAAGAATTATTATGGGTTTCTTTGTTGTAAGTTCTATGAAAGAGTACTCGTGTTTGTTGAGTTCTGAGAGAAACTCAGGCAATTCCCTTTTGCGGAGTTGGTTCTCGCTTAAATCCATCCATGATTCGGCAAACTCTTCTGTGTGGTTTGTCTACTACTATTCCATCATTATTCCATCACCGCTTGAGGATCTACCTGTAGGCAAACTCTCCCGTAAAGTTTGGCTGATGATGAATATACCTAGCAATATCAAGAGTTGGAATGTTTATGTGGTTTCACGGAAAGAGATAAGCATGATGGAGCTCATTATATTAAAGGCCTTAGGCGTGATATACGGGTGAATGTGAAATCATGTCAAACTATTCATGAAGGACACAGAAGCTATCCATTTTGGGCACATGCTTCAACAATCTCACATGCAACGATGTAAACCTCAAGAAGGAAAGTCTCAACAAGGAAGAAGAGGTTATATTGTTGAAACACATTTTGTAGGAGAGGAAAATCCCAAGCTTGTCATGCGACAACTTCTCACCACAAATGAGAAGGAAGAAGAAGGGTGGAGTAACTCTGCTTGACAAGCTTCATTGGCCAACTAAGAAACTCCAAAAGCCTTATAGAGTCGCGGGGAGTAATGATTCAGTCATTCCTATAACTCTCCAATGCTTAGTATCTTTTAGAATTGGCAGTTACAAAGACAATATTTGGTGTGATGTTTTCAATATG
Organism: Camphora micrantha; assembly: GCA_003546025.1. Taxonomy (NCBI): domain Eukaryota; kingdom Viridiplantae; phylum Streptophyta; class Magnoliopsida; order Laurales; family Lauraceae; genus Camphora; species Camphora micrantha. The sequence continues at coordinate 10,344,817 of QPKB01000011.1, read as the reverse complement.
AATATTACTCATGTTCTTCTTGGAAGACCATGCCTTCTTTATCTGAATGTGGATACTGACAAAAATAAGAACACGCATTCATTGCCACCTACAACACCTTCTCCATCTACATCATCACCTCCATCCGAAGAACGAAACAGCAAGCGAAAGGAGAAAATAAAAATCCTGATTGTGCCACAAGAGTTTGAAACTATGACAAAAGACATCAAAGAAAACATTGAAAAGAAAGATAAAAAAATTGAAGATGTCACAACAAAGGCCAATGAAATAGCACACAGAACTTCTAGTATGGATCATATTTCAGAAGAAATAAAAGGCAAAGGAACTGATTTTCTTTTTATGGACAGTGTTGATTAAAAGAAGCAAGAGAAAACTGAGGAAGAAGGACAAGTGGACGTTGAAGACTTTGATTAGGTTAGCAACAAGACTAAACATCGTATGGATCTTATTGTAGTCACTCCAAGAATACTCAATTGGATCATCGGAGAACAAATCAATTAATGCAATGGTTTCAAGAGGAACCAATCGTTGAAGTCCCCCTACATTAACTTTATCTTCGGGAATCAACGATGGATATTTGAAGATTGTGATCTAGTACAAAGTCAACACTTACATCATCCAATGGTCATATCCTACATCCAAGCTAGATTCAAACATCAAAAGAAGCAATGCCTAAAGTCTACTTGGAGGAAGAGATTGAGCAAGCTTACAAGCCATGTCACGAAAATGGAGATCAAAAGAAAAATCAGAAGTTTGTGCGATTGATTTTCGACCCAGGAGGACACTTACAGAACTTGTGGCTCGAGTTTTGTCTTTCTGTGCTCAGGTTCTGTCCAAGACAGGAAGAGTTGATGCAAGCCAGATCATGGGTCGGCCAGCCCTTTGGGCCCAATCCACAAGCTCAATTGGAGTAGTCAATTAATTATTAATTTGATATATTTAGAAGTCTTTAAATTAGGAGTTTTATTTAATTTGGATTGTTAAGCAAGTTTAAAAAATTTAGCTTCCTTGATTGTTTAGGAAAGTAAAATCGTACTAGGAAAATGGATGTCCAACCCTTCCTATAAATATGTAGTCCCTCCTTAGGAGAGATAGTTCGTGATTATTCAATTAAAGAATCATTATGGGTTTCTTGGTTGTGAGTAATTTTCTTTTGTGAAAGAGTGCCCGCATTTGTTGAGTTTCGAGAGGAGCTTGGGAAATTCCCTTTCGCGGAGTTGGTCCTTGAAGGATTCGGGAAACTCTCTCATGGAGTTTGTCTACAACCGTTCCATCACCAGTCACGGATCTGAGGCTGCGTCGATGATTGAGATAACCTTTGCCTGAGCCTTCATGGTTAACCCAATTGTCCGAGGAATTCAATTTTATGTGAATAAACATTATGTTAGTAGGGATAGGGATAGAGGGAGGGGCTGAGACATGAGAAGTGATGTAGAGAGACAGAGGATTGAAGAGAAAGAAATAGAGATGAAGAGAGACAAAGGAAGAGTGAGAGATAGAGATGGAGAGAGAGACAAAGGGAGGAAGAGTTAAGGCAGAGAGGGAGTGATATAGAGGGACAGAGGCAGAGCAAGTGAGAGAGGGAGACACGACAAGAGAGGAAGGAGAGATGATGAAATTGTAGAAGCCAATAAGGATATTCTGAGAGGAGCAATTGGAGATAGCATGTTGAGTAAATATGTCCAAACGTGGTTTCGAATGTGGATGAGGAGTCGTTCGTCAAAAAAGAAATAAATAAATAAAATTAAAAATATTAAAAAGCTTTTAACTGTTTTGAAAATCCCGATGTAGTGAGCCCTCTTTGTATGAAACATTCTGGAAAAAGTTTTAAAAAACGGCTAACCAAACACATTCTGTGTTTCTACATCTCGTAGGAACGTAGAAATGTTCCAAAGGAAGATGCCATCAGGCCTAAGGTCAATCAACTACCATGGTAGGCCAATAATAGCCTTACCTTTTTATTTGATCGTAGAGCTTAGGACCGGCCTGATGAGCTCCACAAAGACCAGCATGTACTTCTTTGATAGTTTCCTCGGCCTCTTGTTGTGACAAGCAGTGTAGAAGTACTTCGTTGAAGGATTTTTTGTAAAGCATTTTTGAAGGAATATCCAAATGAAAGTTTGGGGCTTGTCTTCGAATGCTTACCCGCTCTTTTGGATCTTCAGGTAGGATTCCGAATATAATGTAATCAATGAATGAATCCCTTCAGTAGCTGATTGGAGGTTTGAGGATGGATATCCGACTTCCAACCACTTGGTGGCATTCTGCAACTGCTTGATGTGTGTTTAGCGGAGGGAGAACCCTTCTTGGATTGCCATAGACGCTGCAAGTCTAGTCAGGGCATCTACATGGATGTTTTCACCTCTGGGGATGTGGCTTATGTGACAGATGTCAAACTTTTGCCGAAGTGATTGTGCCTTGTTGTAGTAAGGCAGGAGATCGGGTTTCCTGATTTTAAATTTCTGATCCATCTGGTTGACGATCAGTTGAGAGTCCCCAAAAGCTTCCAGCATGGTGATGCCAGATTCGAGGGCAAGTTCCAATCCTACAATCAGGGCTTGGCACTCAGCTGCATTGTTTGAGCATAGTTCCAGTAGTGAGAAAGTGTGTGGAATCATGTATTTTTCGGGACTAATAAAGAGAATGCCAATTCCCGATATTTGCTTTTCTTTTTCATTTGTCCTGGTCGCGCCATCAAAGTACATGTCCCAGGAAGCATTCAATAAGGAAGTTTCCACGTTGTAAACAGGTTCGTCTGGGAGATCATCCCTGAAGGAAGTTTCCACGTTGTAAATAGGTTCGTTTGGGAGATCATCCCCGAGTGGAGAATCTTTGGGCAATGGATGCTCTGCGAGAAAGTCTGCCAGAGCTTGGCCTTTGATTACTTTTTATGGTACATAACTAATATCAAACTGCGATAGAAGGATGGACCATTTTGCCAGTCGGGCATTTAGAGAACCTGCTTTTGTGAAAAGGACCTTTTAAGAGATTGATCCTTGAAATCAGATAGATTGTGTTGGACAGTAGGTAGTGACGTAGCTTTTGTATGACAAACATCACTGCAAGGCATTCTTTTTCGATTGGGGAGTAGCGATGCTCTGCACCTACTAACATGCGGCTAAGGTAATATAGAGCAACTTTTTTTCCCTCGTCGTTTTCTTGTGTGAGTAGAGCACCCAAAGAATAGTCTAGAGTTTCTCTCAGAACTCAACTACAAGATGAATGGTCTTCCAGTTGTGGGGGCAGCCAACACTAGAGGTTTGGTCAGGTATGTCTTGATGTCTTGAAATGCGGCTTTACATTCAGCATCGCAAACAAAATCTACACCTTTCTTCATTAGGCGAGAGAAAGGGCGGCACTTCCCTGATAGATTGGAGATGAACCGTCAAATGTATGCCAACCTTCCTTTAAGCCCTTTTAGTTCTCTTAAGGTCCTTGGAGATGGCATTTTTAAGATAGCCTTGACTTTGGTGGGGTCAAGTTCTATTCCGGCTTTTCGAACTATGAATCCAAGGAACCGTTCAATCTTGGGCATTGATGGATTACCTTGACTATTTGTCCTTGCAAATGAATCTACAACAAGGGAGATCAACCAGGTCATGATGACGAATGGGAACTCTCCCATTGAAAAAGTAATATGACCACCCCCACCCTCCTTTCAGTGGGAAATTGAATATTTTTTCATTCTTAATAAACCAAGGATAATTCCGGCTAGTTACTGGCCACTTGAGGAAGAAGATGGGGAACAAAACATTTGGATCCTCCTCTCCTTTGCATTTCCTCTTATGCCCATATATGTTTCTGCGCGTCCTCCTACATCTACCTCTTCATCTCCATCATATAGATTCTCAAGGCCTCGTGGCAGTAACCATCTCCATCTCCGTCCTTTTCAAATAGGTTCTTTTTTGTTTTTTTGAAATGGCCTTCTTCCACGCTTTCACAATTCTAGCGAACCTAACCGGATTGAGCCCATTGGGAATTTGGGATGAATCAAATCGACCGAAATAATTGAGGGCCCTGTCAATCACAAGATCCATAAAACTCGGAGCATCCGCTGCTGTGTCAACATATGCGAGGGTTTCAATCAATCATTTGTGGGCTCCAATGATAGTTAAGACTGAAGACACCATTGCATTAAGGCCCTTAATTCATGGGTTGGGATAATGTGGTGGGATTGAAATATTTTTTCATATTCCTGATTCATGATGAGATCATTTTCATCCCCTTACCCATTGATTGTCATGCATTAAGTGGGCCCCACGAAGAAGAAGCAAAAAACCTATATTAACTCAAGTTAATTCTATCTAAAACCTATATTAACTCAAGTTAATTCTATCTTCGGCTGTTAATCTTTACTAGTGGGATCCATGGTCCAATGATTCAGATTATTGAAATGATATGTTGCACTTTGGTAGTCTATTCCAACATTTGTGATGGAATCAATGAAATTAACATATTCAACAGTTTCAAACGAACACCAATTTAGGCCGTAATGAGTTATTCAAGCATATAGGACCTATATGACTTTGGTGGGTCAATACATATCTTTACAATAAGCCCTAATGATGGGGAAAATCGACATTAAGCAGTTTCCAATATTTAGGATTGTTAGATTTTTAAAATTTTTTGCTGAAATTTGAAAATTCATATTGTGACAGCCTACAATGGCCATGAATTGATGCATATCCTCGTCTTCCACAAATCATGAAGGTTGGGTGGAGATTCTGCTTTAAATCTTATCTTCTTTTTTCAGCAATTTGAAGTTGCATAGAACCCATCTTGACAATAGAGGGTGAAAGAGAGAGCAATTATTATTGTTGAACATGAACAAATTATGTGTTTAAGTTTGTTAAAACTTGTATGCCTCATTTTATTTTTGTTTTAAAATTCTTTTTTTTTTCTGGATTTGTTCTCTAGCAATGTTTGAAGTGGAGAAGTCATGATTGTGTAGCCTTTTGTTTTCTTTTTGAATCTCTTTCTTATAATTATGGATTTTCCATAAAAATGGTCGAAGATAAAATTGGCTTTCCCAGTATGGTTTTGTCATATTTGATTGAGTACTGTAGAGATATCTATCTTTTCATGTGTAATTCTTTTACTCGTTTTTGTTCCATAACCTGTAATCTATGTGTGTTTTGCTTTTCTTTTCCTTGTTTTAGTAGGTTGAGACTTGAATATTAAGACTCTCCTATGTATCTCTACTTTTAATTTTAATAAGGGTACTTGGATTAGAAGATGGGAGACCATTGAGTTCCTTGTTTTTTTCTACTTTTTTGCAGATAATCTCTCCCTATCTTTTGTGACTCAATCCAATAGTGAGTCGAATATCAGATGGACTCAAACCTTCACGAAGAAACTAGAAAAAATGGAGCAACATCTCATGTCTCTACTTGATTTGCCTCTCCACCTCAACCAATTCAAGCAAATCCATGCTTTCATCATCAAGAAAAACTGCAATGCCACCTCTTTCATCAAAAGACTCTTGAATATTTCTGCTGTCAACTATGCCCGCATCCTGTTCGACAAAATTCCTCAACCAGATCAAAATCTCTGCAACTCCGTGGTCTCCACCTACTCCCGATTGTCTCTGCACAAGGAATCCATTGAAGCTTTCTTTCTCAACCAAAATAGAAAGACCCAGATGCTACATTTCACTTTCCCTCCTGTTATTAAGTCCTGCACCTCTCAAGATGCAGTGGATGAGGGAAAACAAGTGCATTCACTCGCTGTGAGCAGTGGGTTCTGCTCCAATGCCTTTATTCAAACCAGTTTGATCGATTTCTATTGGAAAACCGGCGATTTGGATTCTGCAAAATGGGTTTTTGAGGAGGTTTCTCATAAGGATCCTGTTTCTTATAACTGTTTGATTGCTGCCTATTCCAGATTTGGCAGGGTTTTAGAGGCTCGTCAGTTGTTTGACGAAATGCCGGTGAGAACAACCGTGTCTTGGAATTCAATGATCTCTTGCTATGCGCATAATGGAGATCTGAGAGAAGGTTTGAGAATGTTTGAACGGATGTCAATTGAGAGGGCCTGGCCTAATGAGTTTACTTTGGTTACTGTTCTGTCTATTTGTGCCAAGTTGGGTGATTTGGAAATGGGGTTGAAGGTTAAGAAATTTGTCGAAGACAATAGCCTATGCAGAAATATGATCATGTCGACCGCAATATTGGAGATGTATGTGAAATGTGGTGCCATTGATGATGCGCGTCGTGAATTTGATGGAATGGCTGAAAGAGATGTTGTTGCATGGAGTGCAATGGTCGCGGGTTATGCTCAGAATGGGAGATCGAATGAGGCTGTGGAGCTCTTTGAAGAAATGAAAAGAAGGGAAATTAAGCCGAACGACGTCACTCTTGTAAGCATTTTGTTTGCTTGTGGCCAGTTGGGGTCAGTAGAAGCTGGTGAATTGATAGGCAACTATGTTGAGAGTGAAGGCCTCAGTTTGAATGTCTATGTGGGGTCTGCCTTGTTGGACATGTATGCTAAATGTGGAAACATAGGAAAGGCTCGCCAAGTGTTTAATGAGATGCCTGAGAAGGATGTTGTTTCCTGGAACTCAATGATTGGGGGGCTAGCAGTTAATGGCTTTGAAGAGGAAGCAATGAATCTCTATTTTCAGATGAACGAAAGCGATGCTAAACCAAATGATGTAACATTAGTTGCCTTGTTAACTGCTTGTACTCATGCAGGACTTGTTGAATTAGGATGCCGCTTCTTCAAAAGCATGAGAAGAGATCATAACATCAAACCGCAAGTTGAACACCGCGCCTGTGTTGTTGATCTCTTTTGTAGATCTGGACGACTTGATGAGGCATATGAGTTTATTTGTAAGATGGAAGTGGAACCGAACGTCATTATCTGGGGTTCCTTGTTAAGTGCTTGTAGAATTAACTCAAATGTAGCACTTGCAGAGCGCGCTGTTGAGAAGCTGTTGTTATTAGAACTTGAGAATTCAGGTAATTATGTTCTTCTTTCCAATTTGTACGCTAGTGTGGGAAGATGGGAAGAGTCCTTGAAAATGAGGGCCTTAATGAAGGAGAAAGGAGTACAGAAAACAACTGCTTATAGTTGGATAGAAGTGGATGGCATGGTACACAAGTTTCTAGTTGAAGACACTTCGCATCCAAGATTAGGAGAGATCTACAGTGTTGTTGATGGGTTGGGCTTGTAGCTGAGGTTGCCTCGTTCAACATATTCAGTTTTAGAGCTTTCATCATAATATTGGACGCTAATCGGTGCTAACATGGTTTAACCTTATTACAGAAAATGCAAGGCAGATGCTGAAGATCTACATGATTTTTTTAATGCGCAGTCAATTGCCACCATCAAGAATGGGTGAAGATCAGTTGGCGTCATACAGGCAATTGGCTACGAAAACTTGCCAGACATCCAACATTAGATGGTGCAAGGATGAATTGTATTTGAGAAAGGATTTTGTTTGTGAAGATAATAAATAACCTATAGAAACGAGTGACAGTGGTGCGAAGATTAGGAATTTTTAAGCAAAAGTCGCAGATGTGAACTTATGTCAATGCTTTCGGTTTCTCCTTCGGCAAAGTGCAGAACATCTTATGCTTCTCAAGACGTTCTCATCTTTCTTTTATCTGCCTTGATGCTCAACAAGGTCTAGTTTAGGCTGGAAATGAATGTCGATAAGAAGCAGGAAGTATTATTCGAGGGATTCAAGTAATCAAATAATTGCGGCAAAGAAAAGAAAAGAAAAGAAAAGAAAAAACCTGATATAGATTGGAGATTGAAGCACGGTTAGGATGCTTTCTTTAGGCATATATTTGTACTCACAAGGTGCATTGGTTGTTGAATGCCTTGCCCTTAGCTACGAGGACTCCCTCTTGGTTGCTTCACTAATGGTGCACATAGAGCTTTTTGAACCAAAAATCTCTACCATAAATGTGATGCATGGTCTTGATAGTAATTGGAAAAATAAGAACAAATGAGTTGCAATTAAGGAGGAGGTAAATTTTGTGTAAGAAGAAGAAAGGATGAGTGACGCATGCGCATTCCTTCCCCAATACCCGTGAACGTCCTATTAAGGAACACCATAAAAAGCTATGGAAGAGAATAAGGAAAAGTAGGAGACCAAAACCGTCACGACCCCAAACTAGTAATTCTGAGTCTCATGGGGCGACGAGCAGCGAAATTACTTAAAACCTTTGCTTCTGTGGTTGATTTCCTACAAAGGATCCTGCGAAGTGAGGTTATGTTAAGTTCAGTCACTGTAAAAGCTCGCAGTGGAAGATTAATCAAACTATCAATTTCACTTCCATAATTATATATCAATAAAAAATAGGACATAACCAATCTCTCGATTTCATTACAAAATGTTGAAGTATTTTAATTACAGTGGCCACAACAAGGCCGGCAAAGATCTACAAAAGAAAATAAACAAAAAAGGGAAATGGAGGCTCTCATGTGGAACACTGTGACCCTCAAACTACGTCGTTTGACAATCCACTGAGTGTACCCTTGCAAGTCCTCTTGGACCTCCTCAATCTCCAGTTCAAGGGTGTCGTCACTTACAGTTCATCATCGGGTTTATGAAAATCCGGCAAGTATGTAACTAAATAAAAAATAGGGATTTTGATCATACGGGATATAAAAGATCATGAATTTTTCAAAATGGTGTTGACCAAAACTATATTCGAAATGTGGTTATTGTACATGGGGCTCCAAACTTTTTCCAATTCTACCTATATTGTGTGATATTTCACAATTTGTGCAATATTGCACAAACTAAAGGTGAAAATAATCGATTTTTCTCTTATATTTTCTTTCGTTCCCATCTCTTGAAGCATTAAACTTCCATTTCTTCCGGCGACTTTTTTCGTTTCTACTACTTTTTCCTTCGAAAAAAAAGGTTTTCAATATCAATTCTCCGTGGCTTTTCCATTTATCCAAAAGTATCTCAAGGTTTCTTCACAACTCTTCATCCTTTTTCTTTTCCATTTGGTCATTGTCCTGTTGTGATAACTTTACCATGAGGACAAGAGATTGATCCACAATATCAATACCTTGTAAAATTTTGTGGACTATATATGTTTTTTTGGGAACTGCTTCTCATGAATCATTTGGTGAAGAGAATGAAAGGCTACTCTTTTTGGGAATCTTTTTTAACGATTAAGAAAGTAGCGGAGGGAAATATAAAAGGGAGATCGAACGAACAGTTTGTGCGATATCGTATAGATTGTATGATATCGTACAAAATGGGTAGAATTGAAAAAAGAATTTGGGGTCCCATGTATAGTACCCACTTTTGGGATATAGTTTTGGTCAACACCATTTTAAGGAATTCATATTCTTTTATATCCAAGATAATAAAAATCCCTAAAAAATATGGCATAATGGAGAATACGTGAATGTGATCATAAGATAATAATAATTAGTAAAGTAGGCAATTATGCAAGAAAAAAGGCAACATTAGGGAATCATTAGCAATCTAGTACAAGTACATCTTGGAAATAGGCAATACCACATAGGCTAATTACATCATGGGATATTACGTCGCAACCCTTCGCTACCCGGCCGGCTAGTGACAGGTCCACTAGCCGATTGGCCCATCGTGGTCCAAGGGTTGTGAATCTAAGGGTTTTTAAGTCCATTTAGTTTGGCAACTCTACTAATAGAGTCAAGTGAAGTAAAGTTGATTTTGAAGAAAGAATAAAATATAAGTGGGTTATGATGGTATTTTATTTTTAATTGTTTATCATTGAATCTTTTTCACTTTTTGTATAGGAAAGTTGAGTTTTATTTTTTTTAGTGAATACATGTGGTTGCTTTTTGACACTTTTTTGAAAAGATGGAGGGAGTTTTGAATTAAAGTGCTTTTGATGTGACATCTTTTCTGAAAATTGGAGGCTTTACTTGACTTTTAATATGCTAGTAAAGTGTCAAACTAGCCCAAGGAGTAAAATAGCCAAGATGCAAGCTAAAATGGCATCAACAATGTAAAATAGGGGTAGCAGCCGGCTTGACTACATCTAGCTGGTAGCATTGGCTAATTAGCCCGCCGGTCTGCACGGCAACTGGCCAGTGATAGTTGAGGGGCTTCCGGCTAGTGGGTTCTGAGACTAGATTTGGGCCATTTCCATCCGTTTCTTTTGAGAATTTTGGACCTATGGGTCTCCATAAACAAACATATAAAAGGGTCCATAACAAAAATAAGGTTAATGGAGATGTCTATGATGAAATAAAATCAAGAATCAAATGAATACGAATACATGCCATACAATTTACATAATTGTTTACTTGCCTTGGTTCCAAGTTTAAAAATTGAGTGAAATGACCAAGAAAGAGTGATACCCTATACTAGTACCTTCTTCTGCAAACCGTATGGCCCAACCTGATTTGTGACCATCATGCCTGAACTAATTAAATACCATTGCCCATCAATTAGATTTAGAAGGTAATCAGACTTGTAAAATGAAAACGTTTTCAATGGGTTTCTTGCAAAGATTTCAAGTTTTATCAGAGGTTTGAGGGTTCGTTAGATTCTTCAATACAATGATGACAGCTTATGCAAGATTTTTATCCCTTAATCAATTGTGAACCTAATGAGCACATTTGTGTACATGTGGAAGAGGAAAGCTGTGTCTCTCTTCCACAAAAATGCTTTTTCTATGGGGAGGAATCGGACTCCTGTTTCTGTTTAGGGCACGTTTGGCAACGATCCACGCAGTGGAATCCTCGCCCATTTTCTTCAGAATCGCGGAAAACCCACTGTTGGTAATAAATCCGACCGTATAAGGTGATTTCTCAAAATACCACAATAATCATCACAAGCAACGAATTTGTCGGTCAGATCACCCCCCGTGAAATTCTGCAAATCCGCGCGATAGCAGAAAGGCGGATGGATAGTGCAAAATGACGCTAACTATTGGGTTATTCGTTTTTTTGTTTGGAAACGTTTGGGTCCCATACTTACAATCCAAACCGCTAATTGCATTAAAATTGATGGGTCAGGCCCAAGTGACTCAGTCCACAATGACAGGTCAGGCCCAAGTGACTCGATCCACGATGGTGGGTCAGGCCCAAGTGACCCGAGTCCGTGATAAGTCCAGGTCCAAATCCACTTATTAAAGGCCGGGTCCAGATCCGCGAAGTGACGAAGTCAGAGCGCGTCGTTCCTTTAACCCGCTTTTACCAGGTCCTGCGGAGAAGATCCTACCTGCCTCGTCTGTTGAGGGCAGTTCGAAGACTCCGCCAGAATGGAGCGCCCGTTGCTGAAGAGTCGTCCCCATCTGTTAAGGGAAGACTATAAATCAAAGAGCCCGACCAGCATTGGGGGGCAAGGAATTTTCTTTACACATTTATTGTATTCTCCCGACCTGTAATCTCTACATCGGAAAAGTAAAATCATCAGTTTGGAGTGGACGTAGGTCACACTGACCGAACCACTGTAAATTCTCTCTCTCTCTCTCCGTCAATTTTCACATTAATTATTCATTACTTGACCGATGGTGCCCGAAAACACTTTTTGGCATCATCAGTTTGGCGCCGTCTGTGGGAACCAAATTCTCACTTCATAACACTCCTTCTTTCAAAACTATGGTGACCACTACTAGATCAATGAGGCGACAAGAAGACAATCCTAGGCGAGAGGGAGAGGATGATCCTCCACCGAATAATCCTCCCCCAAACACTACCGCTCCTGCTCCCACTCCCCAACAAATGTTGGAGACAATGCAACAGCTGGTAGCCCAAAACCAGCAAATCCTACAGTTCATACTCGCGGGGCAGGAGGAGTACCGCAAGGAGCGCCTCGCCAGGGACATCCAACGGCTCCTCGCAGGGGAGTGCCTCGCCCCGGCGGCCATCCACATGGCGCCCAAGGCCTGGGCGCCCATCCCCGTGGCGCCCAAGGCCTGGGCGCCCACCAACATGGTGCCCAAGGCCTGGGCGCCCATCCCCATGGCGCCCCGGACCTGGGCACCCATCAACATGACGCCCAGGGCCTGGGCGCCCTTCCTCATGGCGCAGGAGTTCAACGGGGAACCCAGGGAGTTCCCCATGGTGCCCCTCTTGGAGTACCATTGGTCGATCCTTAAGGTCGCGCCCATCACGGAGTTCCTCCGCCCTCCGGTGGAGCCCAGCTTGGAGGACCCCCACCTCCAGGTGGAGCGAATCATGGCGGACTTTCGCCTCCTCCCTCTATTTCTAATGGGAAGGAACCTTATTTCCAAGAGGAGGAGAGCGAAAACCAAAGTATAGAGGTGGGGAGTCACTTCTACGATCGATCCAGGGAACCCGGCAATCACTGGGAGGAAAAGATCAAAGAAATGCAGGATCAACTGGGCAATATCTTCAACGCCATAAGGGCGCAGGCACCGGAGATGGTAGATTATTTGGTCGGGCGAACGGATACACCGTTCAAGCCCGACGTGGTGAACTACCCACTTCCTCGGAAGTTCAAGATGCCATCTGTGGAGACCTTTGATGGAAGGAAGGATCCATTGGACCACCTAGAGACGTACAAAACCAAAATGCAGCTGCATAATATCCCTGATGAGATAATGTGCAGGGCGTTCCCAACTACATTGAAGGGTTCCGCTCGGCAATGGTTTGCCAACCTCGCCCCAGCCTCCATTGCCACCTTTGGAGAGTTGAGCAAGTCGTTCGTCTCGCACTTTATCGGAGGGCGCTGCCACCAGAAGCCTGCCACACACCTGCTCAGCATAAAGCAGGACAAGAATGAGAGCCTCAGGAGTTACTTCACTCATTTTAACGAGGAGGTACTTCAGGTCGAAGAGCCTGACGACAAGGTGTCTATGACAGCCTTTCTGGGAGGCCTCCGCTCATCGACTTTCCTCTTCTCGGTGATGAAGCGCCTGCCAAAGAGCTTTTTGGAACTGCTGGCGAAAGCCCAGAAGTACATGAATGCTGAAGACATCACAAGGGCCAGGCGAGGAGAGTCCTCCAGACCAGAGGGCAAGGGGAAGGAGCGGGACAGAGATGAAAAGAAGGAAACAAGCAACAAACGAAGCAGGACTGAGAGGGTACCTGTCAGGGACCGACTTGGTCCTGCCTCGCAGAGAGACAGACAAGTGTTCATTCCTCTCAATGCCACTGTTGAGCACATCTTATTCCAAATACAAGATGACCCTGCCATAAAATGGCTTGGGAAGATGAAGTCTCCTCTGAACCGCCGAAACCCGACCAAGTACTGTTGCTTCCATCGCGACCATGGCCATGACACTGATGACTGTTATGACCTCAAGCGGCAGATTGAGGATCTCATTCAGCGTGGCCACCTACGCCAGTATGTTGCTGGTAGGGGGCAAGCACTGCCACCACCACCACCTCGCAATCTGGAGGACCAGCAACCAATCGGGGAGATCCGAACCATCTCGGGAGGACTGGCAGAATCGCTCTCGGCCATGAAGGCCCACGTCAGAAAGGCAAGGCATCCTGATGAGGCACGCCCATCCAAGGCGCCTAGGCTAGGCACTAACGAAGTCATATCCTTTTCAGATAAGGATTTAGAAGGGATCCAGTACCCCCATGATGACCCTCTGGTGCTCACAATGACCGTCGCCAATTTTCAGGTGCACAGAATCTTGGTAGACAGTGGTAGCTCTGTAGATATCCTATTTGCAGAAGCTTATGATAAGCTGAAACTGGGTTGGGAAAGGCTGCAGCTTGTCAAATCCCCCCTCATCGGCTTTTCAGGAGAGAAAGTGTATCCCTTAGGGGCAATCACACTTCCAATCACAGCCGGGGCGGCACCCCGAAGTTCCACTACAATGGTCAACTTCCTGGTGATAGATTGCCCCTCAGCCTATAACATCATACTGGGACGGCCTACTCTTAATGCATTAAGAGCCGTCATCTCCACCTACCATCTCCTCCTCCGCTTCCCAACCCCAAATGGAATCGGGGAGGTAAGGGGGGTCCAAGTAGTAGCAAGAGAATGTTACGTCTCCTCAATGAAAGCCAAGAAAACGCAGGAGGCATTGCAAGTTAAAGTCTTGGACCCAAGAGACGAGGCCACTACAGAAAGGGGAGAACCAGTTGAAGCACTCACCCCTGTGGTCTTAAATGAAGACCTCCCTGATAGAAGAGTATACATTGGCTCTTCTCTTCCTGAGGATCTGGTCCGCCGCTTAACCAACTTTCTGAAGAATAACATGGACATCTTCGCATGGTCACATGCGGATCTTGAAGGGATTGATCCCGAAGTTGCAACTCATTGCCTCAATGTCGACCCTCGCCACAAGCCTATCCGACAAAAGCTACGGGGCGCCTCCACTGAAAGGGCCCAGGCAATGGACAAGGAGGTCGGGAAGCTAATAGAGAATGGAGCTGTCAGGGAGGTAGCATACCCTGAATGGCTTTCGAATGTCGTGATGGTGACAAAAGCGAATGGGAAGTGGCGCCTATGCGTCGACTTCACTGACCTTAACAAGGCATGTCCAAAGGACTGCTTCCCGTTGCCCAGGATTGATCTCCTCATCGACGCCACAGCAGGACATGAACTCCTCTCCTTTCTGGATGCTTATTCTGGATACAACCAGATCAGCATGCATCCCCCAGATTAAGAGAAGACGTCGTTCATCACCCCGAAAGGGACCTATTGCTACAGGGTCATGCCTTTCGGGTTGAAAAATGCGGGTGCAACCTACCAATGCTTAGTGAACAAAATGTTTCACTCACAGGTTGGGCGGACCATGGAGGTTTATGTGGACGACATGTTGGTGAAGAGCCTCGCCGCCGCAGATCACATCTACCATCTCCAAGAAACTTTCAGTATTCTCAGGCTCTATCGCATGAAGTTGAATCCTGAGAAGTGTGCCTTCGGCGTGGGGTCGGGGAAATTCTTGGGCTTCATGGTCAACCAGAGGGGAATAGAAGCAAACCCGATAAAATCAAGGCTATACTGGACATGAGGTGCAATAGCCCATCTGTTATGTAAGCAGAGCATACCGAGGGGCAGAGCCCAGATACTCTGAGTTGGAAAAACCGGCGCTTGCCCTCATCTCGACGGCAAGGCTGCTGCGACATTATTTTCAGAGCCATACAATTGTTGGAGTCACCAATCAGCCTTTGAAGAGAATACTCGGAAAGCCGGACGTATCCGGGAGACTCGTCAAATGGGCAGTTGAACTAGGCAAGTTCGATGTCCAGTACCAGCCAAGGGCCGCCATCAAAGCATAGGCCCTGGCCGACTTTGTAGCTGAATTTACATACTCTGCTGACCCCGGCACCCAAGTCAATTTGCCACCTACCGAAGACATCCAGAGGGGCGCCCAGGGCTCCCAGCCTCTTCCACACTCCAAGGCCCCGGACACACAAGACCCCATGGGCGCCCAGGAGGCCTCCCCCTCAGGCCTGGGCGCCCAGGGGACCTCCTCCTCAGGCGCCCAGAGTCCCCTGGGCGCCTAGGAGGCCTCCCTCTCAGGCCTGGGCGCCTAGGGGACCTCCCCCTTAGGCGCCCAGGAGGCTTCTCCCTCAGGCCTGGGTGCCCAGGGGACCTCCTTCTCAAGCGCCCATGGTCCCCTGGGTGCCCAGGCTCTTTCGGGTACCTAGGGGACCTCCTCACCAGACGCCAGAGACCCCTTGCGCGTCCAGTCTCATCCAGGCGATCAAATTCTCTCGCCACAGCTGCTTTGGAGACTATATGTTGATGGCTCGGCAACCAGTGAAGGAAGTGGAGCTGGCTTCATCCTAATCAGCCCTGATGGTACGCCTATTAAGTACGTAGTAAAACTCCACTTCATTGCCTCTAACAATGAAGCAGAATATGAAGTCCTCCTCTCTGGTCTGAGATTGGCGATAGAGATGGATGCCTTGTCCCTTGTTGCTTACAGTGATTCACAACTGGTGGTCAATCAGGTAAATGGGGAGTTCCAAGCAAAAGAGGAAAGAATGCAGGAGTACCTTGGCATGGTGAAAAGGTTAATCCCACGTTTCCAATGCTTCCAGATCTGTCACATCCCTCGAGGGGAAAATATGGCAGTAGATACCCTCGCCAGGCTCGCCTCATCGTTGGAGGCCTCACCCGCCGAACCAACATTCATTGGGCATCAGTTGGAGCCGAGTAAGTTAGATGTAAGTACTACAAACATCAATTGTGCAACGGATGAGTCAAACTGGATGACCCCCATAAGGGCCTACCTCCAAGAAGGTGCAGAGCCAGATGATCCCCTTGAGGCCAAACAACTTGGAATGAGGGCTTCAAAGTTCACTCTCTTGCAAGACAAGCTCTACAAAAAAGGTTACTGCTTACCTCTGCTGTGCTGCCTTTCACCTGAGGAAGCCGACTACGCCCTCCGTGAAATTCACGAAGGGATCTGCGGGAATCACTCTGGAGGGCACTCCCTTGCCCACAAAGCACTAAGGCAAGGATTCTTTTGGCCTACCATGGTGAAGGACGCAAAAGAATTTTTCAAAAAATGTGACAAGTGTCAACGCTTCGCCACTGTGCCAAGGCAGCCACCGGAGGAGCTAACTTCAATTTTAAGCCCGTGGGCTTTCTCCAAATGGGGCATTGATATCTTGGGCCCCCTTCCATTGAGCAGAGGACAGTGCAAGTTTGTAGTCATCGCCATTGACTACTTCACAAAATGGGCAAAGGCAGAACCCTTAGCAAAAATAACAGACTAAAAGGTAAAAGACTTCATTTGGTAAAACCTAGTCTGTCGCTTTGGGATACCTCACGCCATTGTTAGTGACAATGGCAAGCGGTTTGATAACAAACTCTTCAACACCTTCTGCTCCGACCTTCATATAAAGCAGTCTCATTCTAATCCGGCACACCCACAAGCAAATGGGTAGGCAGAAGTCATGGTAAGAACGGTCCTTCGCAACCTGAAGACAAGGCTTGAAAGAGCGAAGGGTCTTTGGGTTGACGAGCTCCCAGGAGTGTTATGGGCCTATCGAACCACGCCGAGAACTCCCACTGGGGAAACCTCTTTCTCTCTCGCTTTTGGGACTGAGGCAGTCATCCCTGTCGAGATAGGTGTACACTCTTCAAGGGTCCATCACCATGACCCTGTCACCAATGAGGAAGGACTCCGCATCGACCTCGATTTGATAGAGGAGGCAAGGGAGATGGCTATGGTCCGTAATGCGGAGTACAAACGGCGCATGGCAAAGTACTATAACTCGAGGGTGAAGGCTCGTTCCTTTCAACCGGGAGACCTATTCCTCAAAAAGGTGATCCTCGCCACAAAGGACTCTCGTGAAGGAGAGTTGGGACCAAATTGGGAAGGGCCGTACCTCATAACAGAAGTAGTAAGGCCAGGCACCTACAAAATCCAAAATTCTGAAGGAAAGGTCTTACTCCATCCATGGAACGCGGAACATTTGAAGAGGTACTATCAGTGACATTTTAAAAGAGCCAGAGTAGCCAGAGTAGTGAAGGTGTGGGGTTTAAGTTGTTTTTTTTGTTGTTTATACCTTTTCATTAACATTGTTCAAGCAGTAAGGAATGGAGGAATAAAACACTACATTTTGTGAGAAATAATCCTTGTATTTTTATTCAATTACCAAAAGTTAGGCTGTAAGTTGCCTTTCTAAAAAAAAAAAAAAAAAAAAAAAAAAAAAACAAAAGAGTACAGCAAAAGCCCCTGCCCCCTAATCACTCTCAGAGCTGCCCTCTTCATCCTCATCATCATCCTCATCTTCATCCCCAGAATCATCATCATCATCCTCGTCGGAGCGGCCACTGCTATCATCAGGCGCCTCAGTCGGCACGAAGCCTGAGAAATCAATGTTTGGAAAGGCAGTAGAGATCTTCCCCCGAAGCTCCTCGTAGCCATCAATGAAGGCATCGACGAGACCATCCGCTAACTCCTTCTCAGCCTGAGAAGCTCTATCATGTACTGCCTTTATCTCTGTCGCCATGACACTCTCTTTAAGCAACACCCTCTGGCGGGTCTGTGCAAGCTCAGCCTCACTGAGCGAAGCCCTCTCGCGGGCCTTCACTAGCTCAGCCTCTGCCCTGGTCGCCCTCTCGCGGGCTGCCGAGAGCTCAGTCTCGAACCTGGTCGCCCTCTCGCGGGCCGCCGCAAGATCAGCCTCGGAAGCTCCTCTAGCAGCTTCAAGAGCAGCAATCTTCCTTCGAGCAATGGAGAGCTCCTTTTGCATACTCTCATTCTCCTGCTTCAGCTGACTGTTATGTCGGGCCCTTGACAACAAGCAGACGGACGTAGTGGAAGCCTGGAGCAATAAAAGAGAAAGAAAATGAGAGTACACATATAAAAAAAAATGAAAGTCTGGAGAAAAGGAAACAGTAAGCCTTTACCTGAGTCAGACCCTCTAAAAATGTGTCAATGACCCTCTCGGTACCCAAAGCATTGATCTGCGTAACCTTAGGAGGAAACAAAAATCTCTCGAGCTTTTCTCGAATCACCAGTGGATTGCCCAGCATGGGACCAACCCAAGCTGGTGCCCCTGCAGAAGCCCCCGAGTGTGAGCGACACGAATGAGTGGCAGAAGGTACAGTCAGAGAAGAAGACTCCGGAGCAGCAATCGTGGCGGAGGAGCTCGCTGGCTGAGGAGACGCTGCGGGAGAGACCACCCGATGAGAACACGGTTGTGCCTCCGCTAAAGGGGTGGATGCGAGAGAGCTCGCCTTGAAAGTCACTGGTGGAGAGTTCCCCCTTGAGGTGCTGTCTACCCTCGCCGCCTTGGAAGAAGGGGCACTCCTACTCGAAGGGCGAGCCCCAGAAGGAGTACTCCTACTTGAAAGGCGAGCCCCAATCACCTCTCTGTCTACTGCTGTAGAAGCAAAAGTGTTACTTAGGTATGAAAAAAAAAAAAAAAAAAAAAGCAGAAGTCAAGTACTTTTTCTTTTCACAGGAGATTTCGGAGAGGGGCCACTAGCTCCACTACTCTCTTTGGGTAAGAGAACCCCCAAGTCTTTCTCAGGACAAGCCCTCACGGCCTGCAGCTTCCATTCCTGACTCATGGAGAGCACTGGCGCCTCTACAAAAGGGCAATGGGTAAGCACATAAAAAAAATATAAATAAATAAAGAGAAAGAGCAGCAAGTGAATGACTTACCAAGTTTCTTGGCGTCGCCCCATCGTGTTGGCACCAAAGCCCGGTCTGTCTCAGATGCCCACTCTCCACCAATAAAGAATAAACGAGATTTCCAACTATGACAGTTGAAACGCAAATCCGTAAGCAGCTTGCCACCCCTAGGGGTAAGATAGTACCATCCCCTATTAGGGGCCGGAGACTCAATCAGGTTGTAGGCAGCATGGAATTCCACAGGTGAAGCATCCTCGTTATGAACCCTCCTCCATAGTATAAGAAAGCCGAGCAGAACCCTCCAGCTATTGGGTGCTAACCGCCCCGGGGTCAATGAAAAGTAATGGAGAATGCGGCAAATGGAGGAAGGCATGGGGAACCTCAGCCCGGCTTCGAGCATCTCTTCATAAATGGCAATATCGCCCGAGGAGTCATCGCAAGTGGGCTCGTCTGTTTCAGCCCGGCGACATAGCACAGTGGGAGGAATATGATAAAAAGAAACCATCTTCAAAATGTCACTGTTAGTGTTGAACACACTAAGAATGGTGCTCACCTTGGACCCGTCGTCGTTGACAACCACTTTTCCTCGATACCTTTTGCGATGAGAACGTACCGTGCCCACTGCCGCAACGCTCGTATTCACCTCTCCAGACGCCTGATGGACACTGCCGCCCTCGCCCATTGCCTGCATCAAGCCCCTCGCAGTAGCAGGCTGGGCGCCCAAGGTGGCGCCCGCCTGGCGTGCTGCGCTGCCGGCACCAGCGCTCGCTGTAGCCGCGCCCAAGCCTCCCTCACCTGGATGGGAGCCCTGGCGGGCGGCGCTGCCAGCGCCCGCTGCAGCCACGCCTTGGCCTCCCTCGCCCGAATAGTGGGCGACGCTGCTGGTGCCAGCGCCCAAGCTTCCCTCGCCTAAACGGGCGCCCTGGCGGGCGACGCTACCAGTGCCCGCGCCCGCAGCGCTGCTCCCGCCGCCGGTGCCCAGGCCAGCACCGCTGCCCTCGCTTCCCTCGCCCGCTGCAACAGCATCCTGGCTTGGACGGGCGCCCTGGCGGGCGACGCTACCAGCGCCCGCTCCCGCAGCGCTGCTCCTGCCACCGGCGCCCGCGCCAGCACCGCTGCCCTCGCTGCTCGCGCCCACTGCTGCAGCGCCCGCAGTGTTGCCCTCACTGCCAACGCCCGCGCCCACCACCGCCATGCTCGCAGCGCTACCCTCGCCCCTTGCTGCACTCGCCTCGCCGGCGGTGCTGCCGGCGCCCAAGGCTACCGTCTGCCCGACGTCCATGGAACTCTTCTTCTCCGCTTGGGATGTTCTTTTTTCACTTGAAGGCTCCATTTGTCTTTCTTTATTTCCCTTTGAAAGGGGGTTTTATAAACTAATAACCTAGGGTTTTGCAAAGCAAGGCAAGTCCAAAACCATGAGGACTCTTCCGCCTACTCAGCAAGATGTGTCCAAAGCCAAGAGGACTCTTCCAAAAAAAAAAAAAAAAAAAAAAAAAAACAAGAGTTTTGGAAGAGAGAAGGAACTTGAATATTTGAAATGTCCCCCTTTTCAAAGTTTCTTTGAACGCGGGACATTGAGGGGCAAATGATGGGTCAGGCCCAAGTGACTCAGTCCACAATGACAGGTCAGGCCCAAGTGACTCGATCCACGATGGTGGGTCAGGCCCAAGTGACCCGAGTCCGTGATAAGTCCAGGTCTAAATCCACTTATTAAAGGCTGGGTCTAGATCCGCGAAGTGACGAAATCAGAGCGCGTCATTCCTTTAACCTGCTTTTACCAGGTCCTGCGGGGAAGATCCTACCTGCCTCCTTTGTTGAGGGCAGTTCGAAGACTTTGCTAGAATGGAGCGCTCGTTGCTGAAGAGTCGTCCACATCTGTTAGGGGAAGACTATAAATCAAAGAGCCCGACCAGCATTGGGGGGCAAGGAATTTTCTTTACACATTTATTGTATTCTCTCGACTTGTAATCTCTACATCGGAGAAATAAAATCATCAGTTTGAAGTGGACGTAGGTCATACTAACCGAACCACTATAAATTCTCTCTCTTTCTCCTTCAATTTTCATATTAATTATTCATTACTTGACCGGTGGTGCCTGAAAGCACTTTTTGGCATCATAAAAAACTATAAAAAACGGCTCTGTAATGAAGTTTCAGCCGTTGATGTTTTGTAGTTTGTCAGATATTTGTAAAACACTCCAAAACGTTGGATCATGAGATTTGGATTTTTGTAGGCCATATATGTGCAATCCGAACTGTCTAGTTCGTTAAGAATGCCCAAAGCGGCTATGGGGGGAAATTTGGAATCATAATTCATCATGGATAGTGAGAAAAATGTAAAAAACGTAATGACCATAGATCACCCCAAAATGTAACGTTTTCTGATAGTTTTCGCTGTTGACAATGAGAAGAAAGAGTACACAAAGGCAGTAATAGACTGAAAACTTTATGGGCTTTGAAAACTTATGTTATGGGGCCCAAAGTCACGATCTGAACCCTCCATCATCTTTAGAAAATTCAAAACAGCCGGCATACCAATTTTCAACCGTTGACTCGTTATTTTGTTTGATATATTGACAAAACTGTCCACAATTTAAAAATTAAATTTTAAATGTTGTAGGACCCACAATGAAAATCTAAACCATCCATCATCTCTGAAAGGCATAAAATGGCTAGGGGTTCAAATTTGAGGACTTGATTCATGGAGGATTACGAGAAAATGGCAAAAAATTTGTAACCAGTGGATGTAATAGATGCAAATCTATAATTCTCCATTGTTTACCAAACATGGATTGTCGTGGATTTTCTTCATGAGAAATCCGCATGGAGGAATTCATAGTATAAGAAGAGTTTAGCAATCCTCTGGATAGAGGATTCCATTTTTGTTACCAAACGTGCCCTAAGAGTACAAAAACTAACACCTATTATTTTAGTACTTTGTCATGGTAACCTAAGTTACACTGAATAGAGACATTTTGCCAAAAGAGGAAATGACATTCGTTTCCACAAACGTGCCCTAGACCAAAAAGGACCAGAAAGTGTAATAAATATTGCTGCTAGAAATTCAATGTTTAAATGGCACTGTCAAAAAAACCAAGTCATTTTTCCTTGTATCATTCAACTTTGACCGAAAATTTAACCCATGGGAGTTCATCAAATGAGTTGATTTGACTTCTTTTCAAGTAAAATAAATTGCCAATTGCCAAAGGGTTTTCATCATCCTTCTGAATTTTCATCCAAGGCATCATGTTTCCATCATGCTTCTCACCATATTCAGCTAACTCTAGGCAAGAAATGCAACCCAATTCTGCGAGGGTCAACTTGCAGGCACACGATCTGCATATTGTAAAGCTACCAATCTATCCGAGGCCACTTAAAAGAAAAGGATTGACAACATCCAATTCTTACACGAGAGGCATTTTCAACCTTTCATATTCACATAAATAATTAAACGGTGCTTTACAAAGATTACTGTATGAAAATCTATTAGCAGGTACTCACATACATAAAACTATGAACCAAGTAATGGCTGTATTATTCAAACAGGTAAACACAATATACTCAGAATATGACACCACCTAATACTCAATCTGTTAGGTTGAGAAGCACCAAACTGTCTTTTGTCAGCTCAAAATCATTTGCAGGAATGAGACTTGCAAATAGCTGGCACCCTCATGAGTCTCATTACCAAAACAGTTAATCTCGGTCAACTTCCTGAGGTGGAGGAGCAAATCGAATGTCTGCTGGCCGGGCCACAATAGTGTCATCTGCAAAGAGTGATTTGATAAATGAAGGAGTCTTCAGAGGGCGGCGGCCTGTCATTCTTGGATATACATCCTCAAGGAAATAATATGCATGACCGGCTATCATACCCTGAACCATCATAGCTAGATAAATCAGTATGAATCCAAAATACATGGGAGTTCTATCAGACCAGGAACAAGCATGGATGAATCCAGTGTGCATACAATAACATTTGGTGATTGACATCAACCCCTTGGACTCATAAAATTGGCAAATGTCTCAATTCATCAGGAGGAACTGATAGGTCACCCCAGAATGAAACAGTCAATGAATATAGAAATGGATAGGAAAATGGTGGAGTGTTCTATAAGCAAACTATACTAAAAAAGTGCTGAGTTTCCTAGCACTTTAGCATGTTTTGTTGGGTTCCATTACATATGTATTTTGGCATTTCTGAGGCAATAAAGTGCGGAGGATCTTGGTGAATGACAATCTGGATCTTAAGGACATACATCCAGCCAGTGACAGAATTTCGGAAAAAAGCAATCTTGGATATAGTGGAGAAGGCATAAATGGACAAGGGAAAGATGGGTTTTTGTTGAGAAGAGGGTCTCGTACTCTTGTCTCTTACTTGATTTTTTTTTTTTCATTTAAAACATAAAGGAGCAGAAAGAAGAAACGGACGTCAAGTCATTAATTCAAATCATTGCAAAAGGAAGAAGAATTTTTTCAGAGTATTATCTAGATTTGAATGTTCCAAAACTGGATGAATAAAGTTAAATAGATGAAACAACAGTTTTGTCAAGGCGCAACAGTTTGTATGGTTGCTCACATTTACACTTGGCACACTAGGCTTGGATAATAGAATTTAGAATAATGAATGATAAAATGTTCAAATTAAGCTCAAAACTGGCAACAGGTAGGGCAAAGTATGCACAGGCTCAACCTGGATGCCAGTGGCAGTGGCAAGAGCCCCGTACAGGCCTCAGAATCTCAATCACAAGCTAAAACATTTCAGGAAGCACAAGCCCGAGGTTCAGGTGTTGGGCTGATAGTTGGGAGATTCCCAGGAACCCCTTCTACACTCTTCAAATTGCCCAGTCTGCCTGGAATGAGAGAATACCTTATTGCAGGATTCAAAGATCAATTTAGGTTTTAGTATGTTGAGGATCATCAACTCATGCTATAGTTTCATGCACCTAATCAGAAACAGGATCTCTGTTAGTTAGTATTCTCTGACACTAGGACTTCCCTGATTCTCCCTTGATTTACAAGGGTCCAAAAAGCCTGAGACCCAAGTACATCCCTCATCCCTCCCTTGAGTTACAACTTGCAAGCATACAATCCAGCTGAATTCTAATGCTATCATTATGAAGTGCAAACTAACTCACCAAAAGATCCACCCAAGCACTAGTACCAACAAGCACTGAGAATCCCAAAAGAACCTGTAACAAATGGAACAATGAATCAGGATCAGTTTCATACTTCCACGTGATATGCAGGAACTAAACTTTCAAATGCACCCACTGTCAACTGCATCCAGTACAAAAGCAACTATTCCAGTTACATATTAAGTGGAGGAGCATGGTGAAATCATAGAAGCCAGATAACTTCATGGGAAATCATATCATACAGTCAAAGCATTATCACAATATACTATGGTTCAGCTAATTAAGGGGAAAAAGGGGGGAAAAAGAAAAGAAAAGAAACTATGATTGGATGAGTGCTGCTTTCTTAAAGTAGAGCATGAAATATGACTTGTGAAATTTAATAGCCAATAATTCAGAACTGAGTACGAGATGCGAGGCAGGCAGGATAGGGATGGAGAAACGGTGGGATAGATTGGGCGTCACACCTGAAAATCGTCCTTGTGCCAAGCTCCAATCGAGGAGGCAAAGAGATCTCGGAGAGAACTCAAAGAACTTGGGGAAGATCCCAAAACTTGAATTTTATTAATCATCGACCATTGTCTTAGCCAACATGCTTTACATAGCAAAAGATAAGACCTAAAACTAATCTCAACCATAGAAACAGTTAATGGTCAAGATTAAACACTTAACTAAAACCTATGGGCCCTACTTGCATAACCCAATTAATAAAATTAAGAATTGTAGACCCTACTTGCAACTAAATTAATAAAATAATCAAAGCCAAATTTAAATGGCCGGGCGGGAATGGGCCCAAAGACTGGTTGAGATAGATGGGTTCAGATCCATGGGGACCATGAGTCTGTCCTGCATCAACTTCTCCCTGTCCTGGAGAGAACTCAACCTTGAGTTCTGTAGATGTCCTCCGGGGTCAAAGATCCAATGCATGAACTTTTGATTTGCCGCCTGATCCTCATTTCCCTCCATATTCTCAATTCAATCCGGTCTTCCACTTAAAAATAGAATGGGCGTATCTCTGCTACTGAAATCTAAA
The DNA here is from genome assembly GCA_003546025.1 of Camphora micrantha. Taxonomy (NCBI): domain Eukaryota; kingdom Viridiplantae; phylum Streptophyta; class Magnoliopsida; order Laurales; family Lauraceae; genus Camphora; species Camphora micrantha. The sequence goes on along the minus strand of QPKB01000011.1, from coordinate 10,319,660 downwards.
ATCTGATTGGATGTGAGATCTAACCATTAGATTCTTCAAATTTAGATTTTTTTTCTGCACACAATCTCCGAGTATTAATGGTCATTCTCTGAAGATTAAATCAATATGGGGAACCTCAATGACTTGATCTTCTTTTGTAGTCTCCAGATCAATAGCCTATTCTTCTAATGATTTAACTGGCTGTTCTAGAAATGGGCTTACAAAGGTTCCATCAGATGATCAGTTGGCTTGTTGACCATTTCCAACTCTTCAATGCTCACGTTGTCTTCTTTTTCTACCTACACTTGTCGATCAAACTTGTTTGAAGAAAGAAATTCGGAATAGTCTTTGAATAATGCAGAAATTTCATTCGTATCAAGTGTTTCACATCTTGTTTTATCTGAATTTGAAGTAACTTCCCTCTTTTCTTGAACTTGCTTATTAATGTCAGGCTTGATATCCTTTGTCATAAGTTCAACAACTTGTGCTGTTGTTATTTTCTGAGACTTAGCTTTTCGCATGTGATACAGTTTAAGGAAGTACTCAACACGGATTGCTCCTCATATCCTTCAAAAATATCTTTGCAGTCGTTGACATTCTTCATTGTGCTTGGTTGTAAACCTTTGAGAAAGCCATCAAAATCATGCGTCTCGCACTTTAGTTACGTAGACATTACAACCTCGAGAATTAATCGGTATATTCATCCACGATCAAGTTTCCTTGTCTCAAATTAAGGAATTGGTCAAAGTAGAGTTAATTCTCATAATACCATTTTCCATAATTTATGTGCGCATATAATCATTTGAATTCCCTTGTCGATTTCAAAGAGTTGCAATTCTATATTGACTTGAAATTCCGTAGTGACTTGGATGTGCAATGAAAATTTCTTGAACTGACCTTCAATGTAGGTCTAATTGATAGAAATATGCAAGTGAAGACAGATTACCAATCAGACTTTAGATGGACAAGATATCATTGCTTAAAAATCAACGGCTGAGATCGATCAATAGGGCTCATTGCTGGATCAAGTGTGGCTTGGCTCAGTTGCAGACTTCTCTCCCTCTCACTGACCCAGACTCAAGCCCAGAGAATGGGCTTTGTTGTGTCACCAAACTGAGACACGTGTGAAGTCTCGTCTTCTGTTTTTTTTTTTTTTTTTTTTTTTTTTTTTTTTTTTTTTTTTTTTTTTCCGTCTCGAGTTCTATGCATGCAAAGAAGAAAAGGAAGGGCTTTACCTTCACTTGCTTGTGCTGCCCTTTACAGAAGAGGGGAAAGATTGTCTGGGGCTTCAGAAATGACGGTTGAAGCTGAGAGATGGAGACGACGGAGAGGATTTGCCCGTGCTGCTGTTGCTGCACGTCATCAATGAAGAAGGCACTGCTTGTTGAAAATAGAGAGATCATTAAAGATGATGGAAAGTGACGATGCTTGCTTGCTGAAGGTGATGACGATGCTGGCAATGGTGAAGCTTGCTGGTGATTCTCCTTCATCTCTCTACTGCTTCTTTTCTCTCTGCCTCTTTTTTTTTTTTTTCCTTAGGTTGGGGAGTCGAATGGGTGTGGGAAGGGATGGTGCCACTCTGAAGCAACCCTCCCTTATCTGGCTCTGGACTGGGCCATCATGAATAAGGAAACATGGACAAGACAACTGGAAAGTGTCATTGAAACAGGGGCATTGCAAGGCATCCCAAGAAAGGGGCAATCTGTGAGGGAACACCAAAGGAAGGATTCAAAACATAAGGAGAAACACCAAAAGGAGTCGTCGATCTGGCCATTGCATTGCATATCCAAAAACGTGCAATAGGTAGTGGACCATCAAAGAAGAGATTACCGTTACCGTTTGGCACTTTTATAGTTTAGTAAAAGTCAAGTAAAGCCTCCATCTTTCAGACAAGGGGTCACATCAAAAGTACACTTTTTCAAAATTCCCTCTTTCTTTTTCAAAATAAAGTAAAAAAGCAACCTCCTTTCTCCACTAAAAAACAAAAAAAAAAAAAAACTCTACTTTACTATAGAAAAAGTCAAAAAGATTCCATACCAAAAAATTAAAAATAAAATACCATCATAACCCACTTATATTTTATTCTCTCTTGACTTGATACTTTACTTTATTTTTAATTTTACGGTAAAATTACCAAACAAGCCCTTAAGGAAGCTAAATAAATGGGGGTACAGAAAGGTGAAATAAATGGGGGTACAGAAAGGTGACCATCATTACGTCACTGATTAGATGTTGAGGCATTTGGCTACCTTATGAGTCATATTGTGAAATAGAAGTCCATACCGTAAACATTTCCAAATTAATCCCAATCAGGCAGCACTTATCCATTACAGTTTATCAAAATAAATAAATAAATAAATAAATAAATAAATAAATAAATAAATAAAAAATAAAAAATAAAAAAACCTTAAGAATTTAATAAATTTTAACAATATGGCAGTGAATCGAGGAAATAAATTTCCACTTGTTATCCCAATGTGATAAGAGTTACGTCATAGTGATGCTTATTTGTTTCTTGATCCAGGTACAGTAGATTTTGGGATTTTTCAATCAATCGCAATTTCTCATTTGGGTTCGTTGGATAGCCCGGTTTGTAAATTGGGTCCTAAGGGGCCGTTTGGAAACTCTTATCTAAGTAATAGAAGCTAATTAGATTAAGATCTAAAATCAAAACTCTCATTTTTAAGTTCTAATTTGCTATTATTATGTTTTGTGAAATTATAAAAAAAAGCCGGGCCCACCATTTTAGGAATTGTGCGAATTGGAGCTTGCCTTTATAAATTACAATGTAGAAGCTTGTCATTTCCGTCATTTTGAAAATTTTCTGAGATTATTTTCATCCAAAATGCTTGAAAATTTTGCATTGTCGACCTCCTTCTGCTTTTAGTTAAAACGCTCTTAAAAAAAAAGCAGCTGCCTTTAGCTTAATTTTTTTATAGGCAAAAGCTCTAATTTGTAAATAAGCTCTAAAATTAGAAAATACAATTAGAAGTTTACCAAACGCTCTTATATGTAAAGAAGCTCTCAATCACAAAATAATAGCTTATTTTTAGAGTTACCAAATCCCCCCTAAGCCTCCAATAGAATCTTCACTTAAAAGTTTATGAAAATACTCTCTTCATTTTTCTTTAATATTATTGTCCTCATATTAAAAACCATTGGTCATTGGTCTTCATAGATATGACATGATATAAGTACCTACTTTTCCTTTTCATCATTCTTGCAAGCTTGAAAATATCATTCACTCATCTTACTACCTACTATTTATATAGGTCATCATATGCTTTGGACTTCGCATCAGTTGCTACTTTCTTAACTTACTTCTTATGCATTACATAATTTCCCATATTCCTAGTTCACAATGTCTTTTCAAATGACTTCTTGAACCTTTACACTCATCAAGTTTTTTTTTATCAGTCTTTTCCCTTTCGACTCTCCAAGCACATGTTTTGCAGGCCTTCTTATACAGTTAGCCATTTAGTTCCATATCACCGTAGTTTCTCCCTCCAAATTCCATTTGTCCCTCTTGATCACTTTATGCTTAAATGTTGTTACCATTTCCTATTTCAAATCCCCAGTGATGCAAGCCAAACCCATGATCCATGGGTTGACCAAGCCCACTAAAGAGCAATCTTTAGATCGCTCTATACTAAGCTTGTTTCATTAGATAAAAAGTAGCTAAAATTTAGGGATAGATATTTGATCTTATTAGAAAGTTTGTCATAGGAAATCTTATTTGATATATATATATATATATTTTTAATTAGAATTGTTTCCAAAATTAGAATTAGAGTATAGAGTCTATATAAAGGATTGTAATCCCTCTTATTCAGTATTTAGTGATAATAAATTTTTTCCTTATGCTAGCCTTTTTTTTTTTTTTTTTTTTTTTTCGGTTATTTGTTTGTAGTGTGAGACCAAGACGGATTGGATCCTAATGGATCCCTATCCCTAAGCTTTGGCTTGGAGAATAGCTTCTAGCTACTCTTCTACTACCCGTGCTGTGTCACCCGGGCACCTTTTATTTACTACCACTCATTTTACTTCTAATGCAATGTCTAAAACTGCCATCCTATGTTGAATGGTCGAATTCTCTCCAGGAATAACCTTAACATCTTTATAAGCTAGTTGGTCATGTATTAGTTCCACTATTGTAGGGTAACTAAATGCTCCTCTCTTTTCACAACAGGTGTTTGCTTATTACAAGGTCAAATACCAACTCGAATTCTAAGAGTGTCTATTAACTTATTTCTTTCTCTAAATCCTTGTCCTCCATGACTCTAAGAGTGCCTTTTACCATCCTTGCCCACATCCCATTTAAATCCCTTTCTAGGAAAATCTTTTCATTAATTGGAACTTCTCGTGGTAAACTATCAATCTCCTGTTAAATTTGTCTATTAACATTTTAATTTTATCATGTTTAGGCACTAATGATAACACTAGTTTTATTGAGTTATGTCTATCACCCAATCCTTTTACCCCTACAATCTTTTCGCGGAAATCCTTATCTACTATTGTTCCTACTCCATTTTTGGCATTGTTCTTTCATTAGTAGTAGAGTTCGTAGATATCAGTGAGCTGCTTAGCTTTATCCCTTTCCAATTTGTTTCATTCAGAAAAGTTGACTCCTTTTTTCATTGTATCAACTAACTCTATGCTCTTACATTTCAAAGTTCCTATGGTCAAACTAGAAATTCGAACCTGTCTCTTATTTTAGACTAATTTATTTACCCACTCTCATCAAGATTAGTGTAGGGACCCTTGCCTTCCCTTTTCACTGCAACCGGGCACTGCTTAGTGCGTCACTTAAAGCAAAGAATGCCCTAGTACGATCATGGAATGACATTTTTCTCTTAGAATTCATGTTTCACTTGTAATAAGTTTTACGCTGGCTGCCTACCTAACACAACTCTCCATTATCTGGGCCTGGGATTGGCGGTTACAACAAACTGGGATTTGTGCAGGTACTGATGATCCATTAAGAAAGCGGAAAAGTGAAACATAGGTAAGCGCGTCTTTGTGGAGCTCACCAGGATGCATGACAATCATTTGTGTGTGTAGGTATATGGTGGGGGGTGGGTGTTTTGAAATCGAAATTGGAATGCCATAGAAAGGCACTAAACCCACATTTGTTAGCCATTAAACCATTATAGGAGCTCCCTACCAGGCCGATTGGCCTAAAGTGCTTAATTTATACATTCTTTGTTTGGGGATCAAAAGAATAAAAGAGCCCCATGTCCTTTAAAGTCTATATACATGGTCAAGAAATTCTCACATAAAGCACCAGGAATCATGACAAACCTCATCAATTAAAAACATAAAAAAAATTAAATTAAAAATAAAAATCCATACAAACCAGACACCAATGAGGAAAAAAATAAACAACAAACAAAAGGAGAAACACATAAAACAACTTGCAGAGAGCTCCTATCCAATTAATCAGCCTTCGTTTCTCCAATCCTATTAAATCTATGCATGACTGGTGCATGTTATATATATTCTTAAAGAATACATATCGAGAATTTAAAAACAGGTAGAAAGAAACAAAGGGTGAAAATCAGGAAAAAAATACAGAATTTTGAGAGCATTCTAGGTTTGTTACAATTACTATTGACAGGACAAGATAATCTAGTAGCTTCATTCACTGAAAGTAGATTGGGTATGATAGTGCATTTGCTAAGAAAGACTAATTACAGTCCGTAGAAGGTCACTCACCCATGGTAGATAAGCTGCAGTGAAAGTGAAGAGGCCTAAGAAGCTCATATGAATAAAAGGATTCTGCTTGCTCCAAACATAAACCTGTAGAAGAGAAAAGTAGTAAAACATCCTGTTTTCTGAGACACTATGGACATCATGGACATGGTTAAACATGTTTGTGATACGTCCCATTACTTCCATTAGAAATATTACCATAACGTACACAAAGGAAATGAAGTTGAATCAAGCTAACGTATCAAAGAAAGAAATACTCATCATAGTGACTGACCATCATGAAGGTCAAAGAATTGCTAAGGAAGAAAATCCTTGCAAAAGACTCAGACACATAGGGTATCATCCCACCAACAAGGACTATCCCAGTTAAGACAGTAGCGCCAAATAAAAGCATGTAAAAGAAATCCGCAGTACGTCCCCTGAAAGAGTTCTCCTCAAGTAGCTTGCAGTATCGTGCAAGGAAAAACATGTGAAATAGGAAGTCCAGGTCTGCCAATACCAAGAAACAATCAAATTGATTTTTAGACAGAAGCAATGTTGAAATACGTATGATTATAATAATGTAAAATATAAATGTAGTAGACATTACAGACATTGTGTAATCAGAAATTAAACACAATTCACTCAATAGAGATCTGTTTGAATACAAGAGAAAACATGCACAAGTGTCGTACATAAATAAGACAAGGGTAAAAAAGGAAAATAAGTAGAAAAGACTAAATCAGCTATAAGCGGCTAAAAATCACTAAAGTTCACAGCACTCAACCTTCTCATTAGTCAGAATTCAGAAACATTGCAAGCATGCATGGGTGAGATCCTTTCCCAAAAAAAAAAAAAAATGAAGAAAGAAAAATAATAACTAAAAACAAAAATAAAAACCCTACAGACAGTTTCTATTTTCAGCACCACCATATAAATAAACACAAACAAGACAATAAGGGGTCTCCTCACATATAACTGCACAAACCACGAGTCATGTATACTTGTTGCATGCATAACCAAGTTTAACGTTGAAAACACCACTTCACAATGCATCTGTAGATCCAACAGTAAGTTCTCTTAAAATGATTTGGATTAGGACAGGAAATGAATCGGTCAAATCATTTAACTTCACTTTAGCGATCCCATTGATAATGTGGTGAAAGGAATAGGGGGAGGATTGACCAAGGATCAATTTCCAAGCCAAATAATCTTCAGTAGTTTACACATCCAATGGAGTCATCACCAATGGAGACAACACCACACTTGAAGAAATCCATGAAATAATTATTCATCAATGTCTATAATGGAAACTTAAAGTAGGTTATAGAGTGTACATTAAATTTCCATCTTTTTTTTTTTCCAGTTGTTTTCGTAAGACATATGGGATAATTCTATTCCCATCTCTATTTAAAAACAAACAAATAAGCTTTGAGGATCTGTAGAGTGCAGACACTATTTGATTGTACATAAGAATTTAATAGTCACCAAATGAGAAAGGTAGCCCTCCATTAAGAGTACGCTGATTGGCCAGGTCCTTTAGACCTTCTCAAACAAATAGGCCTTGGTTTGGGCTATGTCAATTCTCCTCTGCTCAGACAAGCTTGCCCTTGATTTAGTCGAAGTCCTCCTAGATCAAAAGGCAGTTGTCTGAAGTCTCTTCACAATTCTTTTCATGTCTCACATCATCCATTTAACAGTAAGAAAAAAGTTATATAAAAAAGAAAAGAAAAGAAAAGAAAAGATTTGATGTGACGATCCTTTGGACCATTGTATCATCTAAAAGTATCAAGTTTGCAGTCGGATTGGTTGATTATCACCAATTGTTGCTAAATCTTGCATCTAGTGTGATGCAGCCAACGTAGAACCCAACTGGTTGGAAACCCAAGAACCAACCATAAGCCCAATAACTGACAGGAATGATGAGCAGAATACAAGGAGAAAAGCAAGATTGCTAACCAATTCTCTGTGTAATGAACTTCAATCCACCAGAGAGAAACTTAAACCAACAAGAAGATGGAGAGAAAATATGAGGTTTTGTACAAAAACAGTCAAAAGCAGCAGGAAGTCCCTTTTTATGGCGTAACTACATCATAAAACAGTTTTATGAGTTCACGTCATGATTAACGTCAAAAGCTTCGACTCAACAGTTGGATCATCACCACCTTAAGGCATCAAATCAGCAACACTGAAAATGTATAGTCTTCACATGAGGTACCTGTACTTTATCTGCACTGTTGCCAATCCGACAGCTACAATCTGCATCGTCTTTGTACTTTTAGTTACCTGTATCAAGCCGCTTCCGAACCTCTTCAACATAGACAATCTCACAAGCCATTGCTTCTGCATTGTTGCCAATTCGTCTTCGTTTCTCAATGAGCAAGAGATCCAACAAATAAGAGGGATTGGACCCATTCACAATCTCAAGTGGACCTCTTCCACACCTCTTTAGCATAGACTTAATTTCACGAGCCATTGCTCCAACGTCATCGCCGATCCATTTGGGCTTCTCGATGAGCAAGAGATGCAACACATAAGTGGAATTGGACCAGCACAAAATTTCGAACAGACTAATGTGTCTGATCTCTTCCTTGAGTTGTGGTTAAAAAAATTGCATGAAAGATCTTACCCCATTGTCGTAACTTCTTTCCAACTAGGATGGCCGTGCCTAGGCTTCAATTGACTACTTTCATTTCGCCATCAAACTATGGATGATAGGCACCACTGAAGCATAAATATGTTCCTAGTTGCCACCATAATGTACACCAAAAGTGAATTATAAACTTGGTGTTTGGATCCCAAGTGATAGTCTTTGGGACACAATTAGACCAGATACCTCCTTATAGTAGACGCTGTCAATATAAGAGGCAATGGACGTCTTACTACAAGGGATAAAAAGTGCTACCTTCAAGAACCTATCCACAAAAAATTAAAAGACGAGTCTAGAACCCATTGAGCATGGATGAAAATATCAGCCGCTATCGGCCGTAGCCACCAAGCTACTTGGAAAATAGCGGGTATCACACTCGTAGTGGCTCTACGTGGCGGTGGGGTTTCAGCCGGTCCTAACTCTCCTCTTTCACTCTTTTTTCAACTCCTCTCTTCTTTTTCACTATTGTAAAACCTTCTAAGTGCCTCCTACCTCAAAAAATTCAAGATTTCACCTCAAGAAACATCAAAAACAAGGATTTAACACAAGATCCAAGATACCATCTTCATCTAGGTATGGTTTTTTTTTTTGGATTTTTTCTAGTTTTGAGTTTATCTCTTTCTAACCATTATGAATCACATGATAATGGCTTCATTGGCTTGTAATATTGTTAGATCCATGTTTCCCTTTGATCATGCACACATATTTTTGTGTTTTTTTTTTAATTTATTTTATTTTTTATTTTTGTTCTTTTTTTTTTTTTTTGGAAAAAAATATGTTATTATTCATGGAAAACCCATGAAACAACTTGAAAATGGCTTGTAAATGATAGATCTATGTTTCTCATAGATCAATCCATCACATTTCTCATGTTTTTTTTTTTTTTTTTAATTTTAATTTTATCTTTGATACTTTTTACTTTTCTAACTCATGTATTTATTGTCTTGTTGGCTCTCGGCACATTCTACTTGTTTTCAATGTAGGTTATTTTTTGAATCTCGAATTCTATTACCATAATGCCCAATTGCAGACCAATGCAATAGATACGGACTTGCGGGTACGATTACAGGAGGTATTGAAGAGCTTGTTGAATGAAGATGATCAAATCGATGCCATACAAGAGGCCATACAAGAGGTGAGTGAGTGATTTAATAATACTGCCATACACATGTAGGGTTTACTGATTTATTTCTAATTTTCACATTGTAGATATCTCTCTATACACAAAGGAGACGAACCTTTGCGGACCCCCTTGTGCTGCGATTGATTGGAAGGATGCCACGTGGTATGACTATGAACAAAAGACCCTACCTAATAGTTTTAATCCATTTATCTTAACTGATTGGAAGGACTTAAGGAATACAAATATCTAATTTTCTTTATTTATTTTGCATTTCAGCTGATTGGTGGATGAATTATGGAGAGAGTGATCCACATCTAAAGAGAGCCGTTGTTTGCATCCTTAGTCAGACTACAACATCTTCAAACTGTGAGAGAAATTGGAGCACTTTCTCCTTGATCCACACAAAGCCCAGGAATCGGCTTACGATGCGAAAACTCAACAGGCTAGTGTACTGCCATTACAATCCAAAGTTGAGAAACAGAACTGGAGAGAGAAGGGCAAGGGACGATTCTACTTATTGTCCTACTAATCTGGATTATATATTTAGAGAGGACGATCCCTTGCTCCCATGGATAGCTGAGATAGAGGATCCACTGCTAGATTCAGATTCGGGCTTTCAGCAAACGGTTCAAGGGTTGATAGATGAGAAAATGAGTGAGGCACCTACAGAAGGTCAGCTACTTCAAGGAGAAGGTATAAGTACAAGTGCACATAGGAGTGGGATAGAATCTGCTCATATTGTGTCTTCTGACAAAAGTAGTTCCACCACCATCTATTCAAGTAGCCATGGTGGAGAAGATGGCGGAGACTTTGGGATAGTTGGTACTGAATATTATCAACAAGATGACAAAGATATCGTTCCTGTAAAGGACGTACAAGAGTTTCTCGAAACTAAAAAATTTGATCCAAATCGTGGTTATCAACGGCGTCGAAGAGTCTCATCACCTGGTCCTGGACATAGTAATGAGCAACGAAATATGAGTGGAGATGTTGGAGAACAAGCGCATCATGGAACCCTTATTATAATGAACCACATTCGCAGTCTTGGCCACATCCACAAGGACCATCACATTATTTTCAATATGGTCAATTGGAACAAGAAGAAGAACAATCTTCGGCTTCAGGGTCCTACTCATATGGTGACTATGGTGAAATAATGGTTTAAAAAATCAGCAGAATCCATGTCGACTTGGACTTGGCACATACCGAGTTAAGTCCTTTGGACTCAGACTCGAATGATAGTCTTCGGCTTCAGGGTCCTACTCATATGGTGACTATGGTGAAATAATGGTTTAAAAAATCAGCTGAATCCATGTCGACTCGAACTCGGCACATACCGAGTTAAGTCCTTTGGACTCGTACTCAAATGAGTGGGACTTGCCCGAGTCCCATAAGACTTGTTGTGAGTCCCACGAGTCAACTCGGAAAGAAAAAAAATAAAAAAAGAAAAGAAAACGGGGACAAGAGGACAGGACTGGACAAAAAAAAAAAAAAAAAAAAAAAATTTATACAGCTGGCCAGCATTGGAGAGAGAGAGATGCCCTTGACTTTGAAAATAAAAAAAGCATACCTGGGTGGGTTTGTTATGTACTTTGTACTTCTACCGCTGTAATGTCACTGTTGCTGCCTTTTGCCAAAAAAAAAAAAGAAAAGAAAACGTCACTGCTGCTGCTGCTGTAGTTGCAGTGTTGCTGGCTAGTGCCTGGTGCTGTGATGGCTTCTTGCTACAGTGCTACTGTTGTTGCTGACCTCATTGATGCTGTGCTGGAATGGTGCATCCAGGTGCCGAGTACACTTCTTCATTTTTTCTTCTTTTCACTACACTCAGTCTTAGCCCATCCATGATCCAACCCACCTTTGTTCCTCTCTTTTTGCACCCACACAACTGCCTCTATTTTTTTAATTTTTTTTCCTACGCATTCCAAAGGACTGGACTTGACTTGGCCTAGTCCCATTCGACTCGGCCGAGTTGGGTCCTGAGTCCGGCATTTTTAACCATGGGTGAAACGCAATATAGATATCCTCCACCTCCTCCAAGTTCCTATGGTGTTGGTGCCTTCTTTGAATTTGAGGATCCCAATGCCCACCAATACCAAATCCAATATGGTGGGCATATAACTAGGGGCAACACGAACACCGATGGGGATGAGGACAACGATGTCATTCCTGGTAGACATTCCCTTTGGTATTAGAGTGGAGCCCACTAGCCAAGGTATTCCTTCATTCGCCAGCTCTATAGTCTTAGTCAATACTCTATAAGTAGAATAGTATATTATTTTTTTATGAAGTTATTAATTATTATGTCATTTCTCATTTGTTGTTGAATGTTGGAGTATTGATTGAATGATTGTTCATTGTACATTGTTTGCTATTGAATTCCTTATACCTAACTCTCAAGTCTTAAGCCTTTACTTCATGACATAGTTTTTTTATTTTATTTTTTTATGAGCCTTTCATTAGTTTTTAAGTTCGCATAACTAAGCAACATGAATACAAGTGGAAAAAATGATTATTACTATTATTTTCTATTAATACAGAGATATAGGACCTCATACAATGAGGGGACCAATACGCCCCCTTATCTTACTTTTGCAAAAAAAAAAAAAAAAAAACCCATTTTCTATCATTTTACAATATTATGGATTTTCTGAAATTTTTTCAGAATTTTTGGACAACTTTTTTCAAATCGCACTGCTACATCGCTACGCTATGTAGCGCCTGCTTCGTAGCATTTTGGCGGCGGCGGGCCGCTACACTCGCCTCTATCGCTAGTTTCATCCTTTCCGTTGAGTACACAGGAGATCCAAAACGAAGCCCTAACTAACATCCTCCCATGGTGTTGAAGGCATTGGTAACAAAGACCAATATTCTACGACTGTCCCTTAGCAAACATGTATGGCATCTAGAGATAAATCTAGCAACACCTCGATGAAATCTCAACCAATAAAAGCCTTACTTTACCATGACAACACTCCTTTCATAACGAAAGTTCCCCAACAAAGCACATGTATTTAGCTACCTGATGATGTGCTCCCTAAAAGAACAATCAAGAACATTCAGCTGCACACATTGGGAAAGAAAGACATTTTACCAAAGTGCACTTACCATGTCATACCTGCTGCCTACGATGCACAAATACTTCAAAATGGGCAACGTATGAAATCTTTTTTTATGTTGTATTGTATCCGATACTTACTTCTTATGTGTGAAATCCCTTTCCATGCCATGTCTATGGTGTCCCTACCGTATTTGAGCATCACAGCCCGCCGCATTGCCTGCCAAATCTTAACAAAATTCGGATCATCCTGATATGAACAACATCAAGTGCAACCATCATTCCTTGCAAGTAGCCAACAATACACGTTTTTGAATTAATGCATCAGCCACTTTGTCATATATATATGATGCAGAGCGGGGTAGGGAAGAATAGCAAATGGACTATTCTCCAAGCCAATGACTTGAGGTAGGTCGTCTAGGTCTCACACCAAAGACAACAAAAAACTCACGAGAGAGAAAACTCAACTTCTATTCAATTTGCAATGTTCGAATGAGAGTGGAGTACTTATCTTTATATAGGCTAGTTACCTTAACTTGGAAAACAATCCTCAATAAACTTAGAAACTTCTTAATTTAAATCTAAATTTTAGCAATTACTAAAATCAAGAAATTCTAAGAAATCTTCTAGAAAATTGTAGAAAAGGAAAGTGTGTTGGAAAACGCGTCTGGAAACTTTTCCTCTTTACTAGGAAATTGTAGAATAGAAATCTTCTTGTTGGACTTGGGCCTTTAGGCGGGGCCCATAAGTTTGGGTTGCATCAACTCGGGTGTGGCATGCATTAGTTCTCCCCCTTTTGGAGTGAACTTCGTCCTCAAGTTCGGTACATGTGGTCCTGGGTCGAAGATCAATTGCTCAAACGTCCGATTCTCATGTTGATCTTCATTCTCTTGACATGGTTTGGAAGCTCGATTCGATCTTTTCCATTACTTAGAAGTAGATTGGAGATGTTTCTTCTTTTGATGTCTGAATTGAGGTTGGGAATGTAAATTGATCATTAGATGCTTCAATTGTTGAGTTTGTTCCAGTAGATCACAATCTTTTAATGTCTATGGTCGATCCCTGAGGATGAAATAAATCAATGTGAGGGACCTCAATGGCATGTTCTTCGTTCACAACCTCTTGGGTAACAGCTTTGTCATTTGATGAGCATATTGGCTTTTCAGGAAGTTGGCTTATGATTAGAACCATCAGATCATCAACCTCCTTGCTAACCATATCAAGTCTTCAGTGCTCATGTCTTCCTTCTTTTGCTAACCTTTTGCTCCTGTTGAGCTTTGTAAAGAATGAAGGCAAAGTGGTGTGGATTGGTTGCTTCGATCAGGACGCAGATGACGATGATGATCCCGAAGGAAATGAAGCAAAAGCAGGATGGCGATGGTGAAGATGAAGAAGATGATGGTGATGTGAGGCTGCAACAGGCGGTGATGAAGATGATGGCGAATAAGGTGGTGCACGGTACACACCTCCCCCCTTGGCTCCTCTCTCTCTCTCTCTCTCTCTCTCTCTCTCTCTCTCTCTCTCTCTGCCGCAACAAAGATAGAGGATGGGGTGGAGTTTTCAATTAGGGAGATGAGTTTTGGACAAGGAGAACCCTAGTTGGTTTCTATGATGGGCTTGGGGTTGATATGGGGTTATGGAGGAGGCGGTGAAGAGGATTGGGCTACCGTCGGTGGATTGGGGTATGAAAGAATGGAGGGATTGGAGCTTGAGGACGACTCGGTTGGGTTTAGGGTTTGAGATTTTTTATTATTATTATTATTTTTTTGGTTTGGGAATTTTGGGGGAATTTGTGATTTGGTTGAAGACGGGAATGGGTCTCTAATGTTGGGGTTCTAGTTTTTGGAGATGAAGATGGGTTCAGGATTTTGGTTTGGTAGGGTTTGGCAAAGATGAGATTGGCAGTGGGTTTTTGTTTAGGGAGTTGTGGGCGCAGGGCCTTGTTGGGATTGGGTTTTGGCCGGTTGGAGTGAGCGATTGACTTGTGGTGATGGGCAAATGGAAGGGGTTTGGCTATGATAATGGGTGAATGGGTACGGTGGATGATGATGATAATGATGAGGGATGATTAAATCAATGAAAGCAATTTAAAAAGGGTTTGGATTTGTGGTTACCTCGATCGGTGAATGGAGTGGCGATTTGAGAACGGATCATCGCTCGGATACCAACTGACGCAGCATGGGGTAGGGAAGAATAGCAACTGGACCATTCTCCAAGCCAATGGCTTAGGGTAGGTCATCCATGTCTCACACCAAAGACAAGAAAAAACTCACGAGAGAGAAAAATCGACTTCTATTCAATTTGCAATGTTCGAATAATGGGGGAGTACATATCTTTATATAGGCTAGGCTATGCCTTAACTTGGAAAACAATCCTCAATAAAATTAGAAACTTCTAATTTAAATTTAAATCTTAAATCTTACCAATTACTAAAAATCAAAAAATTCAAAGAAATCATCTAGAACATTGTAGAAAAGGAAAGTGTGCTAGAAAACAGGCCTAGAGACTTTTCCTCTTTCCTAGGTGTCTTGTTGGACTTGGGCCTTCAGGCATAGACCTTTAGGCAGGGCCCAATAGTCTGGCATGCATCACCTCGGGTCTGGCCTGCATCAATTTACCTACCTCATGCTTCCATGTGAAAGTACATTCCAACAAAAATGTAACCATTTATCATGCCTTCAGTCAAGTTTGTGCTGCCCATTCAAAATTCTCAAAGCTTCATGGTGTGAATAATGGATAGACACCCTTTGAATCAAATAGAGCCTCAATTGCATAATGCTTGGACCATGGTGTAGAAATCCATATCATAGGTAGAATACCTCATTTTATGCACCATTGAGCTTCTCACTAAAATATGCTACAGGCCTATCTTCATGCCTAAACAGCACGCCAAAACCATCGTAACATGCATGAAAGTCTACCTGAAAGAATTCTTCAAAATTCAGCAAGGCAACTATGATAGAATGGCTGCTCTAAGGAGGCCCTAGTCACTTCGGGTCTGGCCTGCATCAATTTACCAACCTCATGCTTCAATGTGAAATTATATTCCTACAAAAATGTACCCATTTATCATGCCTTCAGTCAAGTTTGTGCTGCCCATTCAAAATTCTCAAAGCTTCATGGTGTGAATAACGGATAGACTCTCTTTGAATCAATTAGAGCCTGCCAATGACGCACTGCTTGGACCATGGTGTAGAAATCCATATCATAGGTAGAATACCTCATTTTACGCACCATTGAGTTTCTCACTAAAATATGCTACAGGCCTATCTTCATGCCTAAACAGCACGCCAAAACCAACATGCGATGCACCAAAGTCTACCTGAAAGAGTTCGTCGAAATTCAGGAAGGCAACTATGATAGAATGACTGCTCTAAGGAGGCCCTAGTCACTTTGGAAGCAAAAGGAAAGGCTCTGGGTAGATTTGTGTGGAGGTCAGTTCATATGACAGTGCTCACTTATTTTGACATAGGAAACAGTTGGAAGAGTAAATGCAATGCAGAATGCACTTGAAATTCAATAAAGAACAATCTAAAATAGACTGCCTCATGAAACAGGTTTCACGCTCCACGTTAGTCTCACCTATTTTATTGAGTTAGATTGCATGAAGTAAGGAGCACTAGTGAATTTGGACTAGAATAATGGAGTTGGAACCCATATAATTTGCAACTTGGTATCCAGTTCCTTCAAGGCAAGAAGAATGATGAAGATTCAAGAAGCTCCACGATACGAAGGGGATTCCAATTTCCACACCCCATCCAAAGGGTCCCAAATATCAATTGTACATAAGGTTTTGATTTTTTATTCATGGGACAGAATCTTTTGTGGCAAGCTATTCTTAATTGTTTCTTTGTTTGGTCAAACCCTATTTGTAACCCTAGTAATTAGGGAAGTTGTAGTTCATTAGAAATACCTCTACTGTCCTATATCATTTAAAAGTCCAAACATAGGCCACTTAAACGAAACTAAAACACCACTATTCAGATGAAGTTAGGTATTTCAGACAATTTTGTCCGAAATTGGACGAAATGGCAATTTTGGTCCAAAATGGACCACTGCATTCAAAATAGAATTGTTCTAAGTAGAGGGGGCTGGCTGTAACTTTTTTAACTTAAAAGGGCAAAAAGCCCTAAGCGCCTGACCAAACGAAATCCCTTCTTCTTCGTTTGACTGAAAGAAAAAGAGGAAGAAGACGAAGGAGGAGGGGGGTTGTTTGCCTCGGCTAGGCTGCTTCAAGCTGCTCATGCTAGATGCTACTACTTCCAGCTGCTGGCTCCAGGAGGTGCTCTGCTGCTTCTCCCAGGTACTCCTCCTCCTCCTCCTCCTTTTTTCTCTTTTCTCCTTCAAATGTGTTGCTGTTGCTTTCGGTTGAAGAGTAGAACTGCTCTATTCAATCAATTGGGCTGGAAGACAGGGATCTCCCTGCTTTTTTTTTTTTTTATTATTATTATTATTATTATTCCAGCTGCAATTGGCTGGGCAGGGAGGTTGGGCTGCCCTATGCACTCGACTACACTGGGCAGATCTCTCTCTCTCTCTCTCAATTGGGGGATTCAATTGTTTCAACTGGGCTGTGCTGGACTGGGCATTCAATAAAGCCATATTATGAGTTGATTTAGTAGAATAAACTAAATGTCTCAAATCATATTTTTAAATTTTAATATTAATCTTATATTTTTATATATATATTTCTATTTTTTATATTTTCCCAATATGTAACTAAAAAATATTTCAAAATTTTGAATTGCCCAAAACATTTCAGTTTAGAGGCCAAACCAAAATGGGGTTCGAAATGAGTATCTCAACTATGAGTATGAATCAGTCTGGTTCTTTGTTGGTTTAGTTCACCGAGTTTTTGGGTCTTTAATTGTCTTCTGTTTTCAGGAAATCTGCTACGAGGAGAGGTGGAGAATAGCAACTGGGAAATCAACTCCTAGAGTTGCAACAAGATACTTATTACAGATTATTCATGTGATACGTTGGAGTAAAATACAGATTTTAAATATTTAAATGAAAATTTTCCTTTTCTTGGAAAGGTGTGATTCCATCTTCACCTTGTTGCACTCATGTAATATTGATGCGGAGCAGGGTCCCAGGTGTGAGGCGGGCAGAGAAAAGATGACGGATACATGGGATAGGTCGGGATTCCACCCAAAGTTTCTCAGGCTTCATGCCCATGGCTTCACACCATTCCCTTTCAGGAGAGATAGAGACTGCAGAGAGCAAATCTCAAACTTGGTTTTCTTTCATTCATCAAATCTAACGAAGCCAAGAGGCTTTACAATGCTTTAAATAGAGAAAAATATAACCCTAAGGATAATCTCAACCCTTCAACAGATCAACAGTTTGAGATTAAAACTTCTAAACTAAAACAATTTTAAAACATAAACCATAAATAAAAATTCTAAATAAAATAAACTAATCGTAAGTGGAATGGGCTGGGGCCTAAGGACTCGTTGACCCGTAGATCATGGGTCTATCCTGCATAAGATATTAAGTGTGATTCACAAATCATACACATGCAAAAGTGTAGTTCTCAATTCATCAAAATCAGGAGAGAACAACCAACCATGCAAAACAGAGCGTCATGCAGTCTTTAAGCCATTTTAGAGAATAAATACTATATTCAATGAACTGTCGTTGATGCTTTGTACAGTAAATGTAAAGTATTAGAAATAGAAATTTTATTTACCCATTTTTCTGAAGTACAAGAAATTTGTGATGAGGCGCCAGAATTCATATTGTCGAACAACAAGAGTAGGGTTCAAGTACAAATGATAGGGAGATATTATCTGCCAAAAAGTAGAAAAAAACAATGAACTCAATAGTCTCCCATCTTCTAATCCAAGTAACCTTATTAAAATTAAAAGTAGAGATACATAGGAGAGTCTTAATATTCAAGTCTCAATCTACTAAACCAAGGAAAAGAAAAGCAAAACGCACATAGATTACAGGTTATGGAACAAAAAAGAGTAAAAGAATTACACATGAAACGATAGAAATCTCTACAGTACTCAATCAAATATGACAAAAACATACTGGGAAAGCCAATTTGATCTTCAAACATTTTTATGGAAAATCCATAATTATAAGAAAGAGATTCAAAAAGAAAACAAAAGGTTACACAACCATGACTTCTCCACTTCAAACATTGCTAGAGAACAAATCCAGAAAAAAAAAAAGAATTATAAAACAAAAATATAATGAGGCATACAAGTTTTAACAAACTTAAACACATAATTTGTTCGTGTTCAACAATTATAATTGCTCTCTCTTTGACCCTCTATTGTCAAGATGGGTTCTATGCAACTTCAAATTGTTGAAAAAAGAAGATAAGATTTAAAGCAGAATCTCCACCCAACCTTCATGATTTGTGGAAGATGAGGATATGCAGCAATTCATGGCCATTGTAGGCCGTCACAAAATGAATTTTCAAATTTCAGCAAAAAATTAAAAAAATCTAACAATCCTAAATATTGGAAACTGCTTAATGTCGGTTTTCCCCATTATTAGGGCTTATTGTAAAGATATGTACTGATCCACCAAAGTCATAGAGGTCCTATATGCTTGAATAACTTGTTACTGGCCTAAATTGCCGTTCGTTTGAAACTGTTGAATATGTTAATTTCATTGATTTCATCACATATGTTGGAATAGACTACCAAAGTGAAACAGATCATTTCAATAATCTGAATCATTGGACCATGGATCCCACTAGTAAATATTAACAGCCGAAGATAGAATTAACTTGAGTTAATATAGATTTTTTGCTTCCTCTTCGTGGGGCCCACTTAAATGCATGACAATCAATTGGTAAGGGGATGGAAATGATCTCATCATGAATCAGGAATTGGAAAAAAAAAAAATTCAATCCCACCACATTATCCTAACCCATGAATTAAGGTCCTTAATGCAATGGTGTCTTCAGTCTTACCTATCATTGGAGCCCACAAATGATTGATTGAAACCTTCGCATATGTTGACACAGAAGTGAATGCTCCGAGTTTTATGGATCTTGTGATTAAAAGGGCCCTCAATTATTTCGGTCGATTTGATTCATCCCAAATTCCCAATGGGCTCAATCAAGCATTAGGGTTCAAATCTAAAATGAAATGGGCATAATTTAGATTTCAAATTAGAAAACAAAAAATGCTGAATATAAGCATGGTAAATAGGTCGAGTCGGGTAAAAACGGTTAGGTTGGCTAGAATTGTCAACGGGTTGAAGCCCAATCCATATCCAACCCATTTTTAAAACGAGCCAACCAACTAAGTTCTGCATCTAATGCAGGTTAACCCAACCTGACCCATATTACCCACCAGCAAAAGAATTAAGAGAGGAAAAATAAGGAACCGCTAGCAAAAGAGGAAGAAGAAGAAGAAGAAGAAGAAGAAATACAGCAAGGTGAGAACCTATCTGAAAAGGCCATTTCAAAAAAAAAAAAACAAAAAAAAAGAAACGTATCTGAAAAGGACGGAGATGGAGATGGTTACTGCCATGAGGCCTTGAGAATCTATATGATGGAGAAGAAGAGGTAGATGTAGGAGGACGCGCAGAAACATATATGGGCATAGGAGGAAATGCAAAGGAGAGGGCGATCCAAATGTTATGTTCCCCATCTTCTTCCTCAAGTGCCCAGTAACTCGCTGGAATTATCCTTGGTGTATTAAGGGTTGAATTAAAAAATATTCAATTTCCCACTGAAAGAAGGGTGAGGTTGGTCATATTACTTTTTCAATGGGAGAGTTCCTATTCGTCATCATGACCTGGTTGATTTCCCATGTTGCAGATTCATTTGCATGGACAAATAGTCAAGGTAATCCATCAATGCCCAAGATTGATCGGTTCCTTGTTTCAAATGACCAGTTGAACCTGGGCCTGTATGGCATCTTCCTTTGGAACATTTCTACGCTCCTGCAAGATGTAGAAACACAGAATGTGTTTGGTTAGCCGTTTTTAAAAACATTTTTCCAGAATGTTTCATACAAAGAGGACTCACTACATCGGGATTTTCAAAACAATTAAAAGCTTTTTAATATTTTTAATTTTATTTATTTATTTCTTTTTTGACGAACGACTCCTCATCCACATTCAAAACCACGTTTGGACATATTTACTCAACATGTTATCTCCAATTGCACCTCTTAGAATACCCCTATTGGCTTCTACGATTTCATCATCCATAGCCTCTGTGTGTGTGTGTGAATGTCTCTCCTTCCTCTCTTGCCATGTCTCCCTCCCTCACTTGCTCTGCCTCTCTCCCTCTATATCACTCCCTCTCTCCCCATCTCTGTCTTCACTCTTCCTCCGTTTGTCTCTCTCTCCATCTCTGTTTCTTTCTCTTCAATCCTCTGTCTCTCTACATCACTTCTCATGTCTCAGCCCCTCCCTCTATCCCTATCCCTACTTAACATACTGTTTATTCACATAAATTGAATTCCTTGGACAATTGGGTTAACCATGAAGGCTCGGGCAAAGGTTATCTCAATGATCGACGCAGCCTCAGATCTGTGAGTGGTGATGGAACGGTTGTAGACAAACTCCATGAGAGAGTTTCCAGAATCCGTCAAGGACCAACTCCGCGAAAGGGAATTGCCCAAGCTCCTCTCGAAACTCAACAAACACGGGCACTCTTTCACAGAAGAGAATTACTCACAACCAAGAAACCCATAATAATTCTTTAATTGAATAATCATGAACTATCTCTCCTAAGGAGGGACTACATATTTATAGGAAGGGTTGGACATCCATTTTCCTAGTACGACTTTACTTTCCTAAACAATCAAGGAAGCTAAATTTTTTAAATTGCTTAACAATCCAAATTAAATAAAACTCCTAATTTAAAAACTTCTAAATATATCAAATTAATAATTAATTGACTACTCCAATTGGGCTTGTGGATTGGGCCCAAAGGGCTGGCCGACCCATGATCTGACTTGCATCAACTATTCCTGTCTTGGAGAGAACTCGAGTATAGAAAGACAAAACTTGAGCCACAAGTTCTGAAGTGTCCTCCTAGGTCGAAAATCAATCGCACAAACTTCTGATTTTTCTTTTGATCTCCATTTTCATGACATGGCTTGTAAGCTTGCTCAATCTCTTCCTCCAAGTAGACTTTAGGTATTGCTTCTTTCGATGTTTGAATCCAGCTTGGATGTAGGATCTGACCATTGGATGATGTAAGTGTTGACTTTGTACTAGATCACAATCTTCAAATATCCATCGTTGATTCCCAAAGATAAAGTTCATGTGGGGGACTTCAACGATTGGTTCCCCTTTTGAAACCAATGCAATAATTGATTTGTTCTCCGATGATCCAATTGGGTTTTCTTGGAGTGACTACAATAAGATCCATATGATGTTTAGTCTCGTTGCTAACCTAATCAAAGTCTTCAACACCCGCTTGTCCTTTTTCCTCAGTTTTCTCTTGCTTCTTTCAATCAACACTGTCCATAAAAAGAAAATCAGTTCCTTTGCCTTTTATTTCTTCTGAAATATGATCCATACTAGAAGTTCACTATGCTATTTCATTGGCCTTTGTTGTGACATCTTCAGTTTTTTTATCTTTCTTTTTCAATGTTCTCTTTGATGTCTTTTTTTTTTTTATCTTTCTTTTTCAATGTTATCTTTGATGTCTTTTGTCATAGTTTCAAACTCTTGTGGCACAATCAGGATTTTTATTTTCTCCTTTCGCTTGCTGTTTGGTTCTTCAGAGGGAGGTGATGATGTAGATGGAGAAGGTGTTGTAGGTGGCAATGAATGCTTGTTCTTATTTTCGTCAGTATCCACATTCAGATAAAAAAGGCATGGTCTTCCAAGAAGAACATGAGTAACATTCATATTGATAACATCACACCAAATATTGTCTTTGTAATTGCCAATCCTAAAAGATACTAGGCATTGGAGAGTTATGGGAATGACTGAATCATTACTCCCCGCGACTCTGTAAGGCTTTTGGAGTTTCTTAATTGGACAATGAAGCTTGTCAAGCAGAGTTACTCCACCCTTCTTCTTCCTTCTCATTTGTGGTGAGAAGTTGTCGCATGACAAGCTTGGGATTATCCTCTCCTACAAAATGTGTTTCAACAATATAACCTCTTCTTCCTTGTTGAGACTTTCCTTCTTGAGGTTTACATTGTTGCATGTGAGATTGTTGAAGCCTGTGCCCAAAACGGATAGCTTCTTTGTGTCCTTCATGAATAGTTTGGCATGATTTCACATTCACCTGTATATCACGCCTAAAGCCTTTAATATAACGAGCTCCATCATGCTTATCTCTTTCCCTTAAACCACATATACATTCCAACTCTTGATATTGCTAGGTATATTCATCATCGGCCAAACTCCACGGGAGAGTTTGCCTACAACTAGATCCTCAAGCGGTGATGGAATGATGATGGAATAGTAGTAGACAAACCCCACATGAGAGTTTGCCGAATCATGGACGGATTTAAGCGAGGACCAACTCCGCAAAAGGGAATTGCCTGAGTTTCTCTCAGAACTCAACAAACACGAGCACTCTTTCATAAAACTCACAACGAAGAAACCGATAATAATTCTTTAGTTGAATAATCATGAACTGTCTCTCCTAAGGAGGGACAACATATTTATAGGAAGGGTTGGACATCCCCTTTCCTAGTAGGACTCTACTTTCCTAAATAGTGAAGGAAGCTAAATCTTTTAAACTTTCTTAACAACCCAAATTAAATAAAGCTCCTAATTTAAAGACTTCTAACTATATCAAATTAATAATTGATTGACCGCTCCAATTGGGCCCGTGGATTGAGCCCAAGGGGCTGGCCAAACCATGGTCTGGCTAGCATCAAGGACTCTTTAAAACGAAACAGTTCCATGGGCCGACTTCTCTTGATCCATGGAGGTGTCAGAAACAGCGGTGCGGCTTTAATTAGTTTGGAATTCTAGTATTATACATTAGTACTCTTGGTGTTTTTGGCATTCTTAAGTGATCCATTTTTTCTATTTTTGCTTAATAAAGTAATCAGTTACCATTTCAAAATACATATGATTAAACATCTAATGTCCGCTAAAAAATGTTTCTAAAGTATTTTCATCAAATGCTTTTTCTCTTTTGAAATCGTTATATTTTTATTCAAAAGTATTTTTTTTTTATTTTTTTTTTTTTCTTTCTTTGGTGTGTGTAATGATGTTTGACTATATCCAAATAGACCTTGAGTGTGTCATTCACAAAAAAAATATGGGGAATGGTAGATGAAGACTACTAATGCTATTACGTAGAAGAATTGGGGTTTGGGCCCACTGAGCATGAAATTGGAATGTCACATTAAGACTTCAATTATTATGTGGCTTTCCAACATAGTGGTAAACTTAAAAATTGTCCACCTTACATCCTAGATGGATTCAATGCCCAAAAACTAGGCACCCAATACAGCCAGTAAAAGTGTGGGACGAGGCCCAATGGAAATAAAATAGAAAGAGTAACCGAGTGAGAGAAAGAAATGAGGGAAGATCAAGATTAGAAAGTTTCTTTGTTTGTTTCCCAATCTTCTGGCATTGAAATGGAATCCACAAAACTACATGTTCATATTACTAAATCTGTAGCTGTGTATATGAATTGCAAACGAAAGGAAAGAGGCATTGAGTTTGTGGAGAGGAGAAGAATTCTCTTCTTAGAAAACTGTGTAGAAATCAAATAAAATAAACGAAATTTAATCAAACGTAAAAATCATCCGTTGATTTTGTTAATCAACTAAACAAAACTTCATCCAAAGTAAAAATCATCCAACCTTATTGATTTTGTCGATCAAGTAAATTATGTTGGGAGATTGTCTTACCACATAACCAAACTCTAAAAAATTTAAGTATGCCTTACATTCCCCTAACTGAACTGACATAGATGGCCGGTTACTTCTAATTTGTACTAATATGACTGGAAAC
The DNA here is from genome assembly GCA_003546025.1 of Camphora micrantha. Lineage (NCBI taxonomy): Eukaryota > Viridiplantae > Streptophyta > Magnoliopsida > Laurales > Lauraceae > Camphora > Camphora micrantha. The sequence goes on along the minus strand of QPKB01000011.1, from coordinate 10,295,246 downwards.
TTTATTGGGCCGAAAGCGGGTTTAAGATTGCCAAATTTTAATCACACTTAATTCCTATTATTTGCAATATTTGTGCTCTACTGAAGGCAAAAGATGACACTAAAGTGCAAATAACTGCAACCAACATGTTTTGTGCATCAGTGAATGTCCCTTACATAAGATAAGCGGGTTCCATCATTCTTTATTATTATTATTTTTTTTTTTGGGGGGGGGGGGATTGGTAAAGTGAGTTTCATCATTGCCATCAATTGAAGTTCACTGTGTAGTAAATTCAAAACTCCAAAATGGTTCATAGAACCTTTTTTTTTTTTCATTTTTGGTTTATTGGGAAGTAGCTTTAAAGTAAAGTAAACTGTTTCTCATTTTCTTCAATCCCTGGACCATCTCCCATAACAAAAGTCTGACTTACCATTGCACCACAATCTAATTCAGCCATAGATCTATACTATTTAGCTTCCACATATAAAACTATAAATATAAAAGTAAATCCCGGGTGCCTCCCAACTCCGATTGAGCAAAAGAACACCTTCTCCAGATCGGTCAGTGCAAGAAGTAGATTGACAACAGTGATCAACATAAGAAGTAGGCTACTTTCTTTTTTCTTCCTTCTCCAAAATATTATCAGCACCAATCAATAAAATGGATCTGGGCCACAAAAGTCAGATATCCAGTACCCACCAGATGCAAATTCCAACTTCCCCAACTTACCAAATGCAAAACACAAAAAAACTTAACATGATTTGGGGACACCCCAAACAAACCCTATTTCCCCATTAACCTAAATCAACAAGATATATTCCACAAATGGAGAAAACCATATCACAAATTATTTAAAAGAAATCAATCAAAATTCTAAGAAGGGGAAGAAAATTAAAACCCTAAACTTTTATACAAGAATTCATGCAAAGGGGGAAGGGATTTCGATACAATGGATAAATATTACCTCAAGGGAGCATCCAACGGTGGTGATGATGGCAGCGGTGAGATAAGATCTTGTGATTATGGGCATCTGTTTGTACCATTCCTCCACTGCTTGAGCCATTGTCTCTGTTCCACGGAGAGAAAGAAAACCCCCCTTTTTTTTTTCGGCGAGGGTCAAGAGTTATAGTGGACCGGCAATTGCGGAAGACTTGAGAGTCCTCGAAATTTTGGAGAATTCGACAGTGAGATTTTGGAAGACAGTACTCATGACATTCATATAGAGAGAGGAGAGAGAAACCGGAGCTTGACAAGTCACATGACAACCCAAAACAACTCGGCAACTGTTGTTTTGGAATTGACTACAGGCAGGGAGACAAGGTCGGGTTGAATGGGTGAGACCTAGGAGTAGGGATGACAAAACTGACCGGACCCGTATTTGACCCATGTATGATATGACAACCTGAAATATAAACCTGTACCTAACCCACATTTAAATGGGTGGTGGATCCGCTCAACCCATATGACCGCCTGATGATCAGGGCAGGAATTCTTCCTTGGAGAGGGACACAGAGAAAATATACATATAGTATTCAAAATATATATATTAGGGCATTTCTGAATTTTTCTTTTTATTTATTTATTTATTTATTTATTTATTTTTTTTTTTTTTTTGGGGGGTGGGGGGGGGGGGGGGGGTTTAGGAGAATGGAAAGATCTATGTGAGGCTTATCTATATGCAAAATTTTGAATCTATAAGATCATCCTAACTTTTTGATCCATGACCCTCAAATTTAATAGTTTAGAGACATCATTTTATTATGATTTCAATCCGACGGTAAGGAATAGTTGGATGAGTGTTAAACTTTGACTGATGACTATTCATGGGTGTGTAGTGTGTGTGAAAAGGCTAGATTAACTCAACATGGGCCCATGACAAAAAAAAAAAAAAAAAAAAAGTGGGGGCGCGGTGGGGCGGAAAAGAGGGCGTTTTTGAGAATTTCCGTATTTAAAATAGTTTATCTTATATAGAATGAGCCAGGATTCTGTAGGGCTTTTTTAAAGCTTGTAACTCAATTCAAATAATGTCTCAATATTTGAAGTAGATGGGGTTTGAACCAATATTTTTAGGGTTGCTCAAGGGTCAGGTTCAACCACACTCGGTGTTGGCCTTTGTTTTAAGTACTTGGGTGGGGCAGGGATCTAAATTTTTGACCTATTCAATTTATGAGTCAGGATTAGACTGAGTGATAGAAAGCACAAACCGGCTCAGCCTGACCCAAAGAAGTGCTGCATATTATTCAGTGACTCATTCACCTAAACACTGATTAGGAAACCCAGCCTGACCTGGCCTGATTCACTAAATGGGTGGGCATTGCGTGACATGGGTAAGGCAGGCCGAGGTGCGCTTGGCCCAAATACGCGCCTGTCTTTCTAAAGCCAGGTTAAGCCTAGTTATGCATCAGTCTGGCCGGCCCGGGCCATGAGCATCGCTAGTGACCCTAGTGGTGGTTTTGAGCAAATTTAACTCTTTTTTTTTTTTTCAAAGCAAAAAAAAGTTAAATTTTTTAACCCAAGTTGGATTTTGAGCAAATTTACATTATAGCAACCTTAATCCACCCGGACCTATTACTCATGACTAACTTATAGATTAAGTAACTGCCGGTTGACATTTGACAGAGTCTAGATCTACCACTAAGTGCCATGAAATCCAAACCTAAGAACAAGATCATTTTGCATTTCAGGTTGTCGACACTACAAAAGCATTGGAAGAATGCAGGAACATTCTTCGTGCTTGCCTAGAAACAAATGTAAAACTAACTGGGTACCTCATTGTTTTGTCATTTTCTTTTACTTGGTTTTATGTGAAATAGGGAATATGCTTCAGATTTACTTGAATTCTTCTTAGTTTTTATCTCTGGCACAAGTGATCAAATCCATTCATGTATAAAAATTGAAAAATTCTGCATCAAATCCTTGTTTACTTATTGACTTTTGTAGCTTCCCTATTTTAAAATACTATGTTATTTTTGGGGATTTTCCATATTTTACGAGTACCATACAGCAAATGTTATGAAGATGAATTATGAATTGCAAAAGTATTCAGAGGATGCAAAGTGATTAGTGACAAAGCCATGATCTATTGGGACTTTTCTTAAGTGATCCTTCAGTAGATGGGCCACAACTCTTTTAGCACGCGGATAATCGCATCATCTAATTACTGTCATTTCAGGCATATGGTTAAAGACCAATAATTGATGGTATAAATGGAAGCCCATTTTTTGTAGAACAGATGAAAATCATGTTATTCAATTTGGTTATTTATTTTCTCGCTTTTCTGCTACCCCAGATCATTTTAAGTGTTGATTTTCCATTTGTTGTGTCAAAACATACATTTTTTATTTTATTTTATTTTGGGTGCACCAAGCCTTCTTACATTTGTTACAGGTTATACATTGGGTCACAAGTGTGACTCAGATCTGATATTCCTTGTAGCATTGAAGTGATTCAACTAAAAAGAAAGAAAAAGGTCATATTTCTAACCTTAAGATAGAACTCGAGTTCTTTGAAAAAGAAGAAGAAAATTTATTATTGATCTGTCCAATTTCTTCTACTTTTGAGAAGTGTACCCCTTTTCGAGCATCACAACCTATATGGGTCTTTGTTATGTATATATATAAATCTCTCTGCATTAGATAAATTACAATTTCTTTTTCTTCTTCTTCTTCCATATTTATTTATTACTGTAAATGCCGAGCATAGACTTTTATTTAGTGCTTCCGAAGTTGATAGTCATGAGTGCAAAGCTGTTGCTAAATATGCATGGAACAGTGACAGTACTATTATCTAAGGTATGGCCTACATTTTTTTACCTTCTTTTTCTAAATTGTATTCTTATCATCCGGATATAACAGCTGTAATACCTTGTTTGCAGGTGAAGTTGCTCGTATTGGTGCAGATAAGATAGTGGGATAGAGTCAATTTTAACACAATTGGTCAAAGCTGACCTAAAATGAGTGTTATGATGGATTTGATGCCACTCAGAATTTTCTTATTACAATTTGAAATCACTACCGTTGGCCCCACAGTATGAATTTTAGCAATCATAAAGGAAAAGAAAAAAACTTTCCAGCAACCCATAAATAGTATTGTTTTATTATAAAAATTCAGAAAACTCAAAAACGATGGCCAAAGAGCCGTGGTTTATGTTCACTACTGTACAATAGCAACAGTAAAAATGATGGAAATAAGGGGAATCACAGCTCCTGCTATCACTGGCAGGGTGGTTTACCCTTTCCTCTCCTGGCCACTAGGCCAACTCAAAAAAATATGATCGTAATAAGGCTGTATTTTATAAAAATGATGGCCCACGAGCCGTCATTTCCTAAAACAATACCAACCGATCTGTTGAGTTTTCAACACAAGCGACCGGAGTGGCACCATCTCGTAATGTGATGGCCTCGTTTATGGCAGGCTTTCAGGATGGTGTTTAGGGCATCATTTTTTTTAATGATTATTTTTTTCTCAAGACAGTTGTCCCAATGCCATGAACATCCTTTTACTGATTACTAGTGAAGCCCTGCACGTGCCTGCAGGGCAAGGCACGTGCAATGTCAAACCACAACTCATGCTTCATTTGGATTTTTTTTTTTACGCTTATACCCCTTCCAAATTTCCTTTATTATCCAATTTGAATCTACACTATTTTCAATCACATTTCCAAATTTCTCTATAGTAGGATGACCTGGAAGTTATTGTTGTCGCTGTATATGTTGCTCAACTATAAATGAGATGTTACCAAACATTCCTCATGTGTGCAAACTCTCTTCCCACGTGGGCCATCTCAGGGTCCTAGCCCACTTGGTTGGGGTGCAAAAAAAAATTCTTAAAACTTTAGTACAACTGACCAAAATACATTCGAGTTCTAAACCTAGTTCTTAAATAATCCACATATGAACCAGTCCAATTAACTTTGAGTATAATATATAACCTAATATTTCATGTTCTTTGATTTTCAAACACGTTGGCCATTTTTGAGTGATCCAACCATTCAAGTTGTGAGTCATGTTGTCAATCATCAAAAGGCTGAGAATTACATTGAACACACATTTTAGTGTAATGAAAACAGAACCCAGGAAAGAAAGGATGTTCACCTGTTTGGCATCTTGTCATGTAGAGATAAAAATCACATTTTAGTTTAATGAAAACAAAATCCAAGATAGAAAGGATGTTTACCTTTTTGGCAACTTATTGTGGTTTTTTTTTTTTTTTTTAAAAAAAAGAGTACATGTTCAGTAAGTCGTTTCACATGTGAGTGGCCTGTAGTCACCATTGCCACCATTTCCTTGAGTAGTTTTAGTTGATTTGATATATTATGACCCGCCTATGTTAGACGCAAATAAGAGTTTTAATCAAACAATCAAGGTTGCATTCTAACTTGACAATGGTTGCAATACTACATGAGGATCTAATGGAGACACACACAACATATCAAGCCGAACTTTTCATTAAGCTGATGTATTGCCAAAAATTCTATACATCATTTGATTTGGGAAAAATTGCCAACCTTCATTGCTCATATTGGCTTCATTGGTATTTCCATAACTCTCTCGATCGTAACTTGGAGAGCTGAGATGTTTGTGCAAGGACAAGGCAGAAGGCCTTATCTAAACAAGGCCATTGTTTTTATTGCAATGCCCTGGTTAAACAACGCTATATTTGATGAATGTTAAGATTATACACTAATGTGAGCTATTTTACGTATTAACAGTTTCAACTTAATGAGTCAATTGTGTGCTACATAGTGTGAGACTCCATGAATGGTGGTTGATAATTGATGATACATGGCGTTTGAGCTTGTATATCCATATTTTATTTTGCATGTTTTATGATACTAAAATGTTGAAGCATATATATTCTAGCAATGCAAGGTGTCTAAGCATATTTATCTCACAATTAGCAATTTAGTCGCTTTAGTTAGCACTTGTTTATCCTAGATAGGCTTGGTCTTGGTAGTGGGTTTGGATCTAATCGATGTTTTGCCTGTGGGATTTTTTCATGTTCTGTAATTTTATTCTATTTTTTTGGTTTACAGTATTACTCTTATTTTAGGTAAAGCTTTTTTGTATTTTGTTTTCTTTTTTTGGTTTACAGGACTTCTAGGGTGTAATGTATCATTTCTCTATATTTCTCACATGAGAGTAAACTTCATCCAGCTTCAAATTGATTCTAACCCACCTCTTTATTTTTTCCTTCTACATTCAGCTCAATAATCTGTGGGTCCTATTACTTTCTACTCCCTAGAGTGGACTAATATCCCGATCTAGAAATGGTTATTTTATCTTGACATATTTAGTGTCAGTTTCAGATCATTGTACTATTGTCTCTAGAAACTGGTTGTAGCTTTACTAAGATGAGGCATTTGAGTTTGGTAAGAAAGCTGATACATGTAAGGAATTGATAAGGAAAATAATCTATAAATGGTACCCAGATTGAGAAAAACTTCAATCGGGAAACTAAAATCAAGGAGTTGGAGATGAAGAGATGAAGACCAACCTGGTTATAGTAGAGCTTGAGGCTCATGCTGTCATGGATCTCGCATTCATTGAAAGTGATTTGATCCTTGTAGATTGTATACCACTTCTGGATCCTGATCTTGTTTGGGGATTGATACAAATCTCCCTTGGTATTAAAGCAAGCTATCAAACACACAGAAGTTGATAAGACCCTCCACGACAACAATTGCTATGAGAAAAAATTATAATAAATTAGACATAAAAAAGAGACAAATCAACCAACTTCATACACATTTTGATAGTCAACATGCACTTTTTCCTCCACAAATGACTGATTTCCAACCCATGGAGCAAATTCAAAGAGCTCATAATCAACAATAATCAAGACTCTAAGGTTAGTTCTCTCTCATTAACAATGTGTCCCACCAAATGAACAATGTGGAATAATAAAATCAAATCAAGTTATGTCAGAAGTTGATCTCTTTATCATTTTAATAATTCAACAAATGAAGGATGGAACATGTGGTGGATGGGTAGTTAATTGTTCTAGTTTCTAAGGAAGCTCTTTGGTGGCAACTGATGGGATCGTCAGGATTGATTATATAACCTTGGTAAACGCATGGCTATGAAAATATTTAAAAAACTAATAATATCATTACTAAGTTCAACTTAGATTACAACCACTAATTCTAAGATCACTATAAGAAATAGAGCACAAAGGCCCAATTTAGGGATCAAAGCATTTTATGAAAGCCATTAGGATATCAACACTAATTTCATAATCACTATAAAATCAGAGTAAAAAGGCGCATTTTATAAAAGCCATTAAGATATCAACTTATGAAGGTGAACTTTGAAAGCCCGTAATTTACTCTAAAGATACTAAAAAGAATGAAATAGTCATTGCACAACCTCATCCTTGCTTGGCATGATTTGGGAGCAAAACCCAATCTAAATTAGACATCCGAAGAAATAAAAAATGGCAAAGAAAAATCAACATTTTTCATTAGACAGTACTTGCTAATTCATGTACGTATAAGTGGGACAAATAAAAATCTTACCTAACTTCTATAAAACTTCTTATGAGATTTTTTAGTTAACACATTTTTATACATGTATATCATTCCAGCGAACCTCCAGCTATTATAAAAATAATAATAATTGCATGAAATTTTATGTTAATCATTTACAGGTCACACAAAATTTGTTTGCTTGGGATCCATTAATACCACCATGCAACCATCAAACATTAGGCCCCATCATAGCACTAAACAATCCCCTTGTATATATAAATATTCAAGTTTAGTTGAAATAAAGTCCATGATAAACCTTCACTTGGAAGAGAATAGTTGACATACATGACAGTGATGCCCTTCCTCCTCGCATACTCTCTGTGGGTGAACAGTAACACCTTTACCTCTTTCATGGCTCCACTTGTTGCTGTAAATGCAAAACCAAAAGAACCAAATGTGAGGTATGGTCTTCTATAAACTATTGCATTTTCAATCACTACATGACCATAAGAAATTAAAAAAAAAAAAAAAAAAAGACCACCTAAAGGTGTGCCATATCAGAAGAAACACAAATTTTTTTTATTTTTATTAATGACTTGAAAACCAATGGTAACTTTAGGTGAACTTTGAACAATGTCTAGAGATGAAAACATGCAATCAGTGATGGGCTCATGGTTGTTTTTTTCGTAAATCTTTCATATCGTTGTCATATGCATGCATCAAATAAACAAGCAGTCACTCTTGAGCGAAGCGTCTCCAAAGGCTGATTTTCAAATAACTTTTGAAACTAATTACTTGAAAGCCAATGGTAACTTCAGGTGAACTTTGAACAATGTCTAGAAATAAACACACCCCGGAAAACATCTCCAAAGGCCCGGGAAGCATCTCCAAAGGCTGATTTTCAAATAAATTCTGAAACTAATTACTTGAAAGCCAAAGATAACTTCAGGTGAACTTTGAACAATGTCTAAAAAAAAACACACCAAATTAGTGATGGGAACCTCCCAACAGTTTAAAACTAAAATCATCAAAATTTGCAAAAAGCCAACAATTCAAACTCTCAATAGAAACAATCAAACAACCCACACAACCTTACATTCTCATTCTCTCACTATTTTAGGCAGATGCACTACATGAATGTAGTTGGGGAATTCTTCAATCTCTTTCATGAAATTATGAATAATTTAATTAGTCAAACTTCAATTTCATAAAGACAATCAAAAAAATTTCACACAAGAAAACAGAGCATTGCAGAGAATTCACCAATGCCATTTACTCCAAATATGGTAAAGTTCTTGAAAGAATATTTTTCTGTGTCATGGGAGATTTCAAAGAGAAGAGGACACTTATTCTCAACAAACTACCCAATCCCGGCACATAAAAAATTTAATAAAATCAAGTAATAAACAAATGTAGATGGAGCAATGAAGAAACTAAGGGTTTGCATAAAAAAATCTTACTTTTTAGCATTTGAGCATCATTCCTGTGGAGATTCTTAAGGGAGATGAAATGACGAGAAAGGTAGTCCTTTTTTTGTTTTTTTCGTTTTTTTTTTTGTTTTGTTTTGAGTCTCTGTGTATGTTGTGTTTGTTTGAGAGGGTCTCGTTGGCTTCCCATTTTGGCCAACAAATGTCCATCCACATGCCCCTCACCAAATGAGCCACAGATGAAGATGCATGCAAGTGGAACCCATTTGGATGTGTAGAGAAAGTTTACAAGCAGGTCATTTGTTGGCTTTTATAAGGGTAGATATAGTAGATAGATATTTTAAGTGGGTCTCACAAAGGTGTATAGAGAAAAAAGATATAGTAGATAGACATTTTAAGTGGGTCCCACAAAGGTGTATAAAGAAACAAGCATGACAAGTGGACATAGTAGATAGATATTCTAAGTGGTCCCACAAAGGTGTGTAGAGGAACAAGCATGACAACTTGTTCTATTTTATAAGGGTAGATAGATATAAAACGATGGCCTTAAGCCATTGTCTATTATGGATTTTGACATTGTGGGTGGACCCATGGATGAATAAGCTCATCACAGTATTTAGCTCCTAATACAGTAGCATAGTGACATGTGTCATTTAATTGAAGGTTTAAATATCTAAGTATTGTCTTGTCAAGATTGTTTGTCTAGCATGGTAGTTGTGTTTGACTATCTAGTACGTTGCATTTGTGTTGAAAGTTGTCTAGCATGATATTTGTGTTTGACTATCTATTAAGTTGTAATTGTGTTGGAAGTTGTCTAGCATTTATTGATAGTCTTGAATGATTATGCTTTGTAATTGCTTCTAAAGATCAATGAAAAATGAATAGGAGGGGAGATTAAGAAAATTACTTTCAAACTTGTCTTTCTTTGGAGTTGAGTGATTTCTCCAATCAATCAAGTGTTTGGCTTGGTCACGTTGAGTGGCATTCACAATTAGTAGCGTTGAGTAGCATCCACTACCCCTGATTGAGTGGCATCGTAGGACTATCCCTTTTCTTTTGGTTTATGTCCTTTGGGTTTAACCATCTTTTGTGGGTTTGGCCTGCATCAAATTGGTATCAGAGTAGGTTTTCCTACAGTGGAGTCCAACTTTTCCATTGTGATTCTTAAAGTTCTAGAAATTCGCTCATCTTCCTATTTGATTTTGTATTGGTTCGTGGGGTTTCATTGGATTGTTAGGGATGCCGCCACAACGTCGAAGGAACATAGAGAATATTAATGTGCAAGCAGAACTTGCTGAATTAAGGAAATCCAATAAGGAGTCACGGCAATCCAATCTAGCTCTTCATCAAATGATGAATGAACTCCTCCAATGGTTCCCAACATCTCCAACTCAAAGTCGAAGGAATGCACGTCCAATTTTTCATGAAGAAGATTCTGTTACTGATGACTGTTCAACTTCTAATTTTGTTCCATAATAGTGGTCTATGGGTCATTTTGCTCGTGCATTAGAAGGCTCAAATCGAAGTACTCAAGTTCATATTTCAGATTTTGAAGGTAAACTGAATGCAGATGAGTATTGTGATTGGCTATCATCCTTAGAAGCTTTCTTTGAGATCTCTCTGATGAGAGAAAAGTGAAACTTGTGGCTACATAGTTAAGAGGTCACGCTCTGATTTGGTGGCAACAATATCAGTGGAGTGAAAGTCGAAGGGGAATTCCAAAAGTTAACATGTGGGCTAAAATGAAGATGAAGTTGGTTGAGAAATTTCAGCTCTTGGATTATTCTCAAACACTCTATTAGAGGTTCCATCAATTGCACCAACTTAATGATCAATATATGGCAGATTATACAGAGCAATTCTACAAGCTTATGAGCCATGTCAATTATATATATATATATATATATATATATGAAGGGAAGTGGTTTCAAATTGAAATTTTGAAACCAATTCACTCCAATTGATTTTGACTCTTCCAATTTAATTTAGTTTGACCCTAGCAAACGGGTTGGGTCGGGTCGGAGTAAATTAGGTCGGGCCAGAGATAAAGCACACATTTTGAACCCAACTAGACCCATGTATTTTTAATGACGTTGTAAAAATTAATCATAGTATGTGCCGAGACTTGAACTCAGGATAATATGAATTTCAATAGGGAGATCCTACCACTACACCACAAAGCATTTTTTTTGTTAATAGTTATCAACAAAAACTTTAATGAGGAAGGGACCCAGCCCTACTTTGGATTATTGACCGGGAGTTGGAATGGAATTTTTTCAACAAAAATAATAAGTTTCATAATTAATAAGAAAAATGGGGTATTTATAAAAATTACAATATTTTTAGAATATTGATCCCTATAAATATTGTTGTTATTATTTTCATACTTATGCATTGTACTTTAAGCATAGGTGATCAAACTTTTGAAATAACTATTTTATATGATTTCCTATATAGTCATTAATTTTCTATGACAACCATTTTACAATAAAACGAAACTCAAATGAATACATAATCTATGGAATTGATCAACAAAAATAATAAGTTTCATAATTAATAAAAAAATGAGGTATTTATAAAAATAACTATATTTTTAGAATATTGACCCCTATAAATATTGTTGTTATTATTTTTATATTTATGCATTGTACTGTAAGCATAGGTGATCAAACTTTTAAAATAACTATTTTATATGATTTCTTACATAGTCATTAATTTTCTATGACAACTATTTTACAATAAAACTAAACTCAAATGAATATATAATATATGGAATTGATCAACAAAAATAATAAGTTTCATAATTAATAAGAAAATAACAGTATTATTGAACAAAGAAAAACTCGGGACAACAGTGTTGAGCTAAAGAGGAGGCGGGGAACTTTCTTTGCAACTGATGTGCTACCATGCACGCTTGCCGAAGGAGAAAGTTTGGAGTTTGGTTTTTTTCTTTTTTGTGTGTGTGGCTTTAACTTTAATAAATCGTGATGTAAATGGAGTGAAACACTACGATAGACCCCATTTATTAACAATCACAATCATTAGGAGAAACAACCTCGCCATTTATGGGATCCCTCAAACTTTCACCTCATTTTGGGTTATTTCCATGGTCAAATTGATTCTCTGATAAAAAGAAATACAAAATACTAGAGTTTTCCAAATAAAGTTTTTTCTCTCTCCATCATGCCTTTTGTCTATTAAGAAACTTTCAATATCATCCTATTTCAACCAAAGCAATAGCATTTGAGTGTTAATGAGTCCCAGTGTCTAAGAGCCACTAATCTAAGGAATTTCAAGTATTTTTGTTTGTTCTAATTATATGATTTTTTTTAATGTGAAATGCTGATTTCTGGGTTGTCTGGTTTATTTAATCCTTAGTCTTTTTTATTTAATCCACTCTCGGTTTTGAGTTGTCTGGTTTCATTTTTATCTACTGATTTTGATTGTATACTTTTTTTTTAAAGATTGCGGAACTAATGGTAAAAAGAATCTCCAATAATACTGGTCCATCTAAATAAAGAATTAAGCTCATTCTTATTATCATCATTTTCTACTTTCTCCAATATAATTCTATTTCTCTCTGTCAATAAGAGAACTTTTATTTTTTTCATTTATTTACTTTTAAGTTCATTGTATTTTATTAGTGCAACTTCAATAATTCTTTTGTTTCTTTGTGTCTCTTTTTAGTACCATCGCAGGTCTCATTTGCATGCTTAGTTTAGATTAGTGTCCAACCCATTTTAAAATGTGAGCATCTTGAGACAATTTGTGCAATTATTAAATATTTCGATTTGAGAGGTAAACCTTTTTTAATTCATTTACTTTTGAGTTCATCATATTTTATTTGAGCAATTTTAATTATGTCATTCTAATATGATTTATACAAAAGAATCATCATTTTAAAATTTCTGTAGATTTGCAATATTTTTATGGTTTGTATTTGTATGGTTTCATAGATTGTGAGTTTTTTTTTTCTCCTCTTTTTGTTTCAACTTTTGGGTGGGTTCTCCTTGGTTTTTTTTCTTTTAAATCACTTTTTATCGTGGAAATTTCTGTGAATTCTCATTTTTCATTATGAGTCAATTATTTATTTTACTTCCATTGGGTACTTTAAGTTCTCTTTTTGAAATCTTTTTATGGAATTTTCTTATTTCTTTTGTGGCTTCAGATTTTCATGTTTGAGTATTAGATTATCATAAGTTGGTTTGGTTCTTCTAAATTTCTTTTATCATTGTATTGTCTATGGATCTTTATTTATATATATATATATATATATTTTTATAGCCTTTTTAATAAAATTTATTTCATTTTATTTTTTATTTCTTTTATTATTATTTCTCACTTGTGATGGGTTTTTAGTTTTTTTTATTTTTATTTTTTTATGATGGCTTTTCATGAGTTTGTGGGTTTTTTTTGTCTTTGCCCTTTTGTGCTCCATTTTTTTTTTCTCATGAGTGTTTGATTCTTTTAAATTTCTTATGTTATTGAATTGATTATGGATTTTCATTTCTATGTTTTATTTCAATGTGTCTTTCAAATTTCATTGGATTTTATTCAAAGTTTATATTGTTTGTTTGTTTTGATTTTGTTTTTTAGTTTTCTTCATCATTAATCTTCAATTTTCATGGGATTGTGTTTTTTTTTTTTTTTTTCTAAATTATATGGTATTAGGTATTGAATTCTTATGGTCTTCTTCTTCTTTTTTTTTTTTTTTTCATTTCTCTCAGACTAAAACCTTTTGCATTTAATTTTAAAGAAACTGATCATAAGTGGTTTTTTTTTTTTTTTTATAAATTTTAATATTATGATTATATTGGCACGGGCATGTTTTTTCTAGTTTGTATGAACCTGATAATCAACTTGTAGCAAGGTATGTGAGTGGATTAAAGTATAATATAAAAGAACTCATGATGCATTCTTTTAACTCTCTTAAAGAAGTGTATCAAATGGCACTGAAGACAGAAGAAAAGTTAAAATGAAGTTTATATCGAAAAACATAAAGTTCAAGGGCAACAAAATAAGAAGACCAAGAGGAAGAAGAAACAGAGCTTGTTTATGAGGAATGACCAGAGGAAGACTTAGGAGAAGAGCATTGTGACCCGGATTTTGATGCTAAAAGTTTTGTAATCCGGTGTGTCATGATAGTTCATGAAGATGATTAGTGGCTGAAACACAATATTTTCATAATTTATTGTGTTTCTCATGGAAAGAAGTGTATTCTGACGATTGATTCTAGAAGTTGTGAAAATATGGTGTCGAAGATCACGGTCGAAAAATTAAAGTTTTCTTGTAAATGTCATCCGAAGCCTTACAAGGTGTCTTGGTTTAAGAAAGGAGAAGAAAAAAGGGTGACACACATATGTCAAGGGAAATACTCCATTGGCCAGTATGAACATGAGGTCTACTTTTATGTCCTTCCCATGGATGATTGTCATTTACTTATTGGCAGGCCCCGACAATTCGGTAGACATGTTCATCATGATGGAACGAAGAATACTTACACTCTTATAAGAAATGGAGTGAAGTATGTGTGGAACCCATTAAAAGATGTTCCAACTAAGGTCCATTCCAGTAACCAAATCAGCTTGCTATCTTGTAAGGAGTTCAAGAAATCTTATAAACGAAGATGGCATCACATATGCTTTGGTTTCCTTGGGAAAGAATTACGAAGGTATTAAGGAGATTCCAGAAGAAGTTTCAAGTTTGCCGAGCAAATTTAAAGGCTTAGCTCCAGAAGAACTTCCAGCTGGTTTGCCTCCACTTTGTGATCTCCATCATCAAATTAACTTTATTCCAGGTGCTATCCTTCCTAGCTCGCCTCAATATAGATTGCCTCCTAATGAACATGATGAATTGCAAAGACAAGTTGAGGATTTGGTGAAAAGATACCTAATTAGGGAGTCTCTTAGTCCTTGTGATGTTCCTACCCTTTTAACTCCTAAAAAGGATGGGACTTGGAGGATGTTTATTGATAGTAGATCTATAAATGAGACCACTGTGAAGTATAGGTTCCCCATTCCCCAGCTTGATAATATGCTTGATGAATTGGATGGTGCTAAGCACTTTTCTAAAATTGACCTACGCAGTGGCTATGATGTGATCAATATCAATAAAAAATACCGCAAGTACATGGATGACTTTTTGAGGTAGTGGCAAATACAGGTCGAACCCATAAAGAATGAAAAGGGAAAAACATTCCAATTAAGAAAACTGATGTAGAAAGTGAATATGAGAGCATAAAAATAACAAAAGCAAGCACATACTGAGATAGGAACAATCAATAGTGATATAGCTGATTAAGGCATCTGAATTCACTAAGAAAGCAAAAATCTCTTTTTTCCACAAAAATACTTGTTCAGTTTCTTTTTTTCATTTTTCCTTTTTACTTCAGATCAAGACGCAATCAAGGCATCAACATCAGGATGATATAGCATTAAAAACCAACTTATCCTTTTAGAAATTGATTTATTCATCTAAAAAATATGCAAAAACCCAAGCCCTCCTTCCCTTCATCAAGGATGAGAAATATCATAAGCACCACCCATTAAACATAAGTATAACCCATCAAAGAAAGCATAGTCCTAAGTATGGCCTATCAAACATAAGCCCGAATGATCAAAGACATATTCTAACATTAAGAACTAAGCATGAAAGGCACCGATTGGTATGAGCACAAGGCTATTATTCAATAAATTAGTAAATCAGTAACATGAACAAGAAGGCATAATCAACCAAAGAGAGAGATTAAGAAAACTTAGCTTCATCCTATGCCTCAATCACCACTAACCGGCCATTGCATAGAAGAACATTAAGTTTTTCATTAATAGTATATCGTTAGTACAAAGTTAAGCTCCTAGATCTAAGTCTTGCTTGGACAAGGCCCAAAGCTACCTTTAATACATAAAAAAAAAAAAAAAAAACAAAAAAACCTACAAGTGTAAAACTAGAACTAGAACTAGAACTAGAAGAGAGGGAAGAGATGAAGAAGGGAGAGAGAGAGAGCGATGGAGGTGGTGGTGGACGTCCTATCCTAAACCTAGGAGAGAATGGCCATCTCCTATGGGGGAGTCCTCTTTTTATAGTTTATGTGGGAGAGAATTGCCAAGCAATTGCCTTATCAGAGATGATTTGAAATTCTGACCGATCTCTTGTTTATCTTAACTTCTTTATTGTGCAGATCTTCCAGTAGTGGGCCCCATTAGAGATCTTCTCTTGAGTGCACAGATGAGTCATCAATGTTGTAGATTCAATTGTAACCCTGCCTAAAAATGTACATGGGACTTTCCGGGCCCATAACTTGGTCGATTTAGCTCCGATTTGCATGATGTTAGGCTCCACAGAAATCTACTTTGAATAAGCTTTCCAATGGTAGGTATATCTCACCGATCTAACATTTGGATTGAAAGCTAAGGGAATTTTATGATATGATGTCTTGAGAAAAAACGAGAATGACTTTTGAGTTTTGATTTGCAATGGACTCTATCTCTTTGGCTGAATCAAATCTCTCTGGGAGAGCTTTCCAACTAAGACTTTATCTTTGATTTCATCCAAAAATCTCCTTTTTTAGTTTGAAAGTTGAATCTTCATAAGAAAGGAAGGAGGTTTCTAATTCTTGGAAATGGGGAGAGAATTATCTCAACTTGTGTAGCAACTGTGAGATCCACCTTATCACTGTGCATGCATGGGGATCCACAGCCTATGTGGGCATGGTTCCCTCTTTTCTTTCTTTCTTTTTTCTCCTTTTATTCTCTTTCCAGATTATCTCTCAATGTGCCCCCCTGTGCATGACAATTTCCTACAAGAATGAAACAACTAAATTGCTAGCAATGAATTAAATAAAATGCATGCATGCTATGCATGAGACCTACTTAATGTAATTTTATGCCTAATGACTTTGTGCAAAGGTGTCACAGTGTTTAGAAATAAAAAGTCTAATTGGTGGGACCCTTGGGTAATGCAGACTATTAATTTCACAATTTCATGCAAGATTTGTTTTTTTTTTTTTTTTTTTTGACTGAAATTCCAATTTGATGCTCACATTCATGAAATTATGAAATTCTAATGCAATTGGCCCTAATTAAGTGCACAAATGTGCATGAAATAATAGCTTTATTACTCAATTTTTTGTACTTATCACACCCCCAAACTTGCTTTTTGCTAGTCCTCGAGCAAAAAAGCATAAAGGAAAAGTTTTTAACCTAATCTAAGAAAACAAATGAAAAATGGGGAAAGCAAACAAAAAAATGCCACTTTCGTTGGTTCTCTCGACTGCATTTAGCGTATGTAGCAAGCTTTTAAACCCTTATGTTCCCCCTAGTGGACGAGTTGTGTATCGTAAGGGTTTGTAGTGAATATACCCACAAAATTAATTTACGTACCCTAAAAACACTCATAAAAATAAAAGAAAATTCTCAAAAGAGAATCAAGTCATCTCGAATATCTTCGTAATCCAGAATAATCAAAATCCCAGACTTTTCAAAATGCAGCTTATAATTTTAAGCTCAAAAGCTTTCTTGAGATTCGTACCAAACTCTTGTGTGCCTTGTGCAAGTATTTACATCATATCAATTTTTCAGATGTTCCACAGTAATGTCATGAAAGAAGAACTCTCCCTCAAATACTCCGAACTTTCCTAGATTTAGGGGCTTATAAGTTTCCCTCTCAAAGCTAATATGACCTCTTTCGCACTATTGTTTAATCAAAGGTCCCCAAATGCATATCTATTTTCTTTTCTTCTCTCTATTTATTTTCAACATAGGGGTCCATTGGGTGAATTCGGGTTTTTCATATAGGACATGGGGAGAAACCCACATCTTATGTACTTCACCTTTGTTTCTTTTTGTACATCCCTATTATTTTTCTTATCATCATTCATCATATTTTTTTTCTACGGTCCCCACCAATAGCCACCAATAGGCAGCCCTTTTCAATTCGCCCGAATTAATTCACGGGTTTTTGTTGGACTAATCATCCTGATGAACCAGGTAAACTTATAAGGCTAAGAATACCGTCAAATCATATCAGTTTCTTTGAAGACTTGCCTTTTCAATATTTCTTTTGTACAAAAAACCAAAACTCATATAAAAAGAAAAAAATGGTCCACCCAGACCAACATGGGGGTCTTTTAAAGTTAGATTTCCCAGACATGTTGCTCATCATGACAATGATTAGTTTTGCCTTAGTAGAAATTCGTTCATCTCTTTACTGGCGTAACCCATTTTAGACCAAATTCCTTTAGTATTTTTTTGCGGTTTCCAAACCAATTGTCTTCTTGGTAATCTCCTTGCTAAGGATAAAAATAGCCCATTCCACTTTTTCCCATTTTCTCTCAAGGCTAAGTCACAATTTAATCTAGTACAACGGTAGCAACAACCTATCCTCTTAGCTATACGTTTAATGGCATAGAGGCTCTTGCCATCGAACGACAGCGATTGTTTAACCTTTATCTCCTGCCCGAAGGCCTTCCTTATTTTCATCATGATGATGAACTTGATGTCGGAAGGGACATCAAGCTTGGATACAAACCAAAGACACTGATGAAAACTAGAAACCATTAGGTTGGCTCTCAACAAGTGTTAAGTTTATCGTCTTCAGCAGGACAAAATCTAGAAAATATTTTTTTGAAAACTTTTAAAAATTTTGTGAAAAATGACAAATATTTCCTAAAATTGGACAAGTGTGATTGTTCTCACCGCCAAAACCTAAACTAGACAACGTCCTCGATGTCATGCAGAAAATGAGATTTTTTTATGAGGAAAAATAAATGCCAGGAGGTAAAGGGAAGAAGTCACCTGATGATTTTGTGTGGTGCTTCCTGTCCGAAGTTAGAGAAAATAATGACAAAAAGATAACCTATGCTAATTAATAATGCTCATAATCTATATATATAAAAAAAAAAAACCTACCCTATTGGGAACCTAACACAGAATCCACTCGGATTCCAAACAAAATTGCCATCCAAAATTGGGATTAGAATCTATTGCTTAGGCAGCCACCTATATTTTTTATGAATGGGGTTGAATCTAGTAAGCATTATTTTTGGGTATTGAATCGATGAATCAGCCAACTAGGGAGTCACATGAGTTTTTTTCAACCCCCCTAACTCTAATTCTTCGTATATGGAACACGAAAGAAGGTTAACACTCGCGCCCAAATCTAGTGAATCACGCTGAATATGATGGTCCCCTATTTGACATGAATTGGTAGGACACCCTAGATCCTTCTATTAAATTGGGGTTGGGCAAGAAATAAAAGAGCTTACTTGTTGGGCCAAGAAAGCTTGCTTGGGCACATTGGTGGTTTTCTTGAAGGTGCAAAGGTCCTTAAGGAACTTAGCACAGGCAGGAACTTGTTGGATCACATCTAATAGTGGGATGTTGATTCTCATTTGTTTGAGAACCTCAAGCATCTTGTCCAACTAGGCATTTAACTTGGTAGGGCCTAGCCTTTGGGCATATGGAGCTTTTGGAATGTAAGTCGTAGGAGGTGGATCACTAGGCGATGGTTCTCCGATGGTAGTGCTGGGCCCATAACAGGTTAATCTTTCCCTGAATCCTCATTTGTCTCAGAATCCGCAGTCTCCTTGGGCATCTTTACTTTGTTGTCAACCTAATGGCCTGACCTAAGTGTGGTTATGGATTTGACATGCTTATGGCCCTTCCCTTTTAGATCATTGATTTCAATTGGGTTCTTTGGGACTTCACCCCTGGGGTTGGCTTTAGGTTGAATGGAAAATGTTTCCTTGTCCTTGGACCTCAATGAGTTAGCTAGTTGACTAACTGTGTACTCCAACTTTTCGATTCACCGTGTGTTGGCATTCAAGCTCTGAACGGCGCTTTGCTGAAATTGGAGAGTATTATGGGCTAATATTTTGATTGTTTCCTCAAGAAAATCTACCCACTAATTTTATGGATTGGGGGTGAAATTTTGCATGGGCTTCAGAAATCTTGGAGGTGGCACGACCTAAGATGGGCCAGCCTGGTGTGGACCCTTTGACCAAGAAAAGTTTGGGTTGTTATTCCAACCTGGATTGTAGGTGTTTGAATAAGGGTCATACCGCTACCTATTATAAAATCTAGTGTTCTAATACATTGTGCTCACTTCTTCAATGGTATCTCCCTTACCCCAAGTGGGTGACTCAATGGATCCATCTATGGCTTGACTGTATTTCAATGACTCCAATGTGTCTGGAGTAGGTCTTTGGATTTCCTGATTCATTTCTAAAGCCTCTAACTGTCTCATCACCGTGGCCAACTTTTGTACATGTTCTCCCCTTCCAACTGATGGAAACTATTACTGGCCTGCCTAACTAAAGTAGATTTTTGTATGGAATATATATATATATATATATATTTTTGTAAAAGGCTTCAACTAATGCAGCCCCATGTGGTAATGGACCTTGCTTATAAGGCATAAAGCCCAGCTTTAGGGCCTGTTTGGATGTTTATAAAATAAATTATTTACAGATTTATATATTACAAGAATAAAATAATGTAGAATAGAATATTGTAATATTATAATATTACAATATCTTTGCTGTTTGGCGATTTTTGAAGAATTTTACAGATTTTAAATTGAGTTGTTTGAAAGGTCCTATGATCAAAGAAAAATACATTATTAGCATAGTTTTTTTATTAAATATTTTGATTTATATGTAATTTTTTATATCTGGATAAAAAAGTAGTATGGTAAAGTAAAGTTCAACTGCCATGTTTTTACCTTAAGTTACTTTTCTTTTATCACATAAAACCATGGTAAAGAATAGTAAAGTCAAGTCCATTAAAAAAAAAAACTACTTTACAACTCTCTCTCCCACTTTGCTTTACCACATACTTCATCCCACCTTACTTCACCTCACCTTTACTATGATATAACATCAATTTTTTTTTTTACTTCACCACACCTGTAAATAAGTCACTTTTATTTATCATATAAAAATATGACAAAATGTAATAAAGTAAAGTCAAATAAAAAGAAATTGTTTTACCATCCCTTCCCAATTTACTTTATCAAATATTTTATCCCACCTTTACTTTACCCCAACTTTACCATGCCGTGACATTTACTTTTACTTTACTTTACCATATATGTAAATGAACACATCATGATGGATTTGGTGAAAGATTCTTTACTTTACTCTACCACTTTGTAATTGTCATTTTGAAAGATTTTAATTTAGTAGAAAGTTTTCTATATGGGGGAGCTATAGGAGAAAATATTGAACTTTTTGAAAGAAAATATTATTTTCTTCAAATTTTTTTTGGATTACCAAATGCACAAGATTTTCTTCTTTAGAAAATGAAAGATTATATTCTATAAAATCTTATTTTCTTGTGTTTTCTTATGAATCAAAACAGGCCTTAGCCTTTTCCTTTAATGAACATGGAAATGGCCTTAGTTTTAGGGATTCTTCGGTCTTTTGAATGTATTTCATGGTCCCACATATGTCCTCAATTTCACTAACATGTTGGTATGGGTTTTCCTCGTCCATACCACAAAAAACTCGGAGCATCTCGACCAAACTAGGTTTTTTTTTTTTTGAAAGTAGCATTGGTGGTAGGTAAGGTGATGCTTGATGGATGGGTGGTTCGGGTATGGTACATGTAGTCCCTAAGGGTAACAACTTGGGGTTCTTTCGCCATGATTTGGAATCTTTTCTAAAAATGGAAGATGGTCCCACAAATGTTAAGGGTGATTTTGGCTCAATTTTGGTTATTAATGTCCTTTCTTACATACCCAAAGCTTTTCTAACTGATTTTCCTTTGATCGCATAAAATGGATCCTACACTAATGCAACCCTTGACTAAAATGTTGCACAGGCAATCAAGTAAAGACTAAGGCATTCAGAAAATCTAATAGGTTCACCTAACCCCTAGATAGCTCTTAACTAGTTTGAAGAGTGTTTCTAGGCCTTTAATCTGGTCTTATGAAGCTAAATTGACTAGGTAAGCCCCTAGGTTGAATGGTGGGGTCACAATGCACTTGGCATGGTCGGTCTTGCTTAAAAACCAAACTCCTAGAACAAAGATTGCCACCTTTAGAGGGACAAGCCTTTTGGACACATCGACTTGACCAAATAGCACAACTGGTACAACTTTTGGTGGCCTTCGTCCTAATGAGCTCAGGCTCCGAGGGTCTCGTTCCTACTTGATCTTAATTAAAGATTGGTGCATATGTGAGATATGGTTAAGCCTAGCGGACAAGCCAGTGATGAAATTCGGTTCTTGTCTTGTTGGGTCAATTGCCCTTAACTAGTTGTGTGTTCCAATTAATTTGTGTATCAATCAAGCAATCACACATTTGTAGCAATTTAAATAAACCAGGCCCCACTTGCAAGAAAAAGAGGTTCATGGGGGTAATTATAGATGATCTTATTGTGCTCCATGCAATCTTATCTTGTTTTAAATTTTTGCAACCAATTTTAAAATTTTGAAAATTCCAATAATAACTTCTTTGCTTAAAAGCAAATCTAGAGTTTCCTCCTTTTAGAGTACTCCAAACCTGAAATGGTACCTAAGGGCCTGTTTGGGGGCTTTACTTGTAGAGTTGAGTGGAGTAAAGGTTATTTTGAAGAAATAATAAAATATAAGTGAGTCATGATGGTATTTTGTTTTTAGTTGTTTGTTATGGAATCTTTTTGACTTTTTTTTTTATTGAAAAGTGGAGTTTTTTTTGTCTTTTAGTGGAGAAATGGGGTTACTTTTTGACTTTTTTGGGAAAAATATGGTGGGAAATTTGAATTAAAGTGTTTTGGTGGGAAAATTTTTATAGAAACTGGGGTTTTACCTTACTTGACTCTACTAGTAAAGCCCCCAAACAGGCCCAGAGAAAACAAATAAAGAAGTTAGATCTAATTAAATTACTAAAAGAAGCTAAAAATTCTCAACCAAATTCCTAAACTGAAAATTAAACCTAATCTAATTTTTAAACCCTAATCTAATGGAACTTTGAATGGATAATGAAACCCTAAGATTTCTAATGCACTCTTAGAAAGATGGAAACTATGCGGCATAATGCTGAAATTTTTTGTAAAAGCTGGGAAGCTGTTGTACATGCCCAAGTTTAAAGATCTGTATGACCTATTTAGAAAGATCTAAACCTAAAGACAGTGGTTGGAATTCAATCTCCTATGAAGAAAGATGAAAAAAAAAAAAAAAAAAAAGAGAGATGAAAAAGAGTTAGAAACAAAGAAGTTATGCTATCTGAAAGTAGGTTACTTGAATCAGTTATGCTGCTGATTGCTGAATCAGTCTTATTGACTGGCCATGTTTCTAATATTAGAAACGTGACTTCCCGAAATTATTTTTGGCTGAAATTTAGTGGGTTCAAAGTCTATATACCAAATTTCAATCCTACAAGATTTCAAGCCAGACGGAGTTCGTTTGATTGGTTTTCAAATTGAAAACTTTTGTGTAAAAACATGGCCAGATCTGATTGAAAAAATAGTGCATAAACTTGCTTGAAATGTTACCACTTATAACCAGTCCGAAATTCCCTTGGAAATCAGCAATCAAAATAGAATAATCCATGAACCATAAACATTAATAATCATAAATACTAACCTTGATGCATGATATGAATGCAACCAACCACAAATTTATACAATGATATGAACAAATAACACCTAAACTACCCTAAAAATTTCTAGTTAGAAGATTTTTCTTGAATTAGCTCCCCGGCAGTGGCGGCAAAAAATTGATGTGATTAACGTCAATCTTAAAATACCGTAAGTATATGGTGCCTTTTTTTTTGAGATAGTGGCAAATACGAGTCGAACCAATAGATAGTGAATCAAGAAAAATACTCCAATTAAGAAAATTGATGTAGAAAGTGAATATGAGAGCATAAAAATAACAAAAGCAAGAAAATATTGAGATATAAACAATCAATAGTGATAAAGTGGATTAACGCATCCGAATTCACTAAGCAATCAAAAATCTCTTTTTTCCAAAAAAAAAAAAAAAAAAAAAAAAAACACTTACTTGTTCAGTTTCTTTCTTTTTTTATTTTATTTTATTTTATTTTTTACTTCAGATCAAGACCCAAGCTAGGCATCATGATCCGTATGATATAGCATTAAAAACAAATTTCTTCTTTTAGAAAGTGATTTATTTTTCTACAAAATTATGCAAAAACCCAAGACCTCCTTCCCTGCATCAAAGTATGAGAAACATCAAAAGCACCACCCACCAAACATAAGTATAACCCATCAATGAAAACTTAGTCCTAAGCATGGCCTATCAAACGTAAGCGGGAATGATCAAAGACATACTCTGACATTAAGAACTAAGCATGGAAGGCACCGAGTGGTATTAACACAAGTCTATTATTCAATAAATCAGTAAATTAATAACATGAACAAGCAAGCATAATCAAGAAAAGAGAGAAATTAAGAAAACTTAACTGCGTCCTATGCCTTAATCACCACTAACCAGCGATTGCACGGATTAAAATTAAGTTTTGCATTAATAGCATATCTTCAGTACAAAGTTAAGCTCCTCCTAGATCGAAGTCTTTTTTCGGACGAGGCCCAAAACTACCTTTAATATATAAAAAAAAACTACAAGTGGAGAACTAGAACTAGAAGAGAGGGAAGAGACGAAGAAGGGAGAGAGGAGAGACGAGTGGTGGTAGTGGTGGTGGACATTCCATCCTAAACCCAGGAGACCATGGTTGTCCCCAATGAGGGAGTCCTCTTTTTATAGTTTCAGTGGCTTGAGTTGTTTCTAGTTTTGACTATTTGACTTGGCTTGCACTCCAAGCAACTTCCTAATTATCATAGTTGATTTGAAATTCTGATTGATCTCTTAATTATAGATACTGGGTTATTGCATGTGGGGCCCATTTGCGAGTATGTTATGATGCGGGAGGTTGTGGATGAAAAGACCTCAATAAGACCTATAGGTGTGCAAAAGTATTACTTCCACTAAATCTCACTAATCCCTTGACCTATGACCCTAGGTTTAATGAGTTTAGAAGGCATCATCTTTTCGGATTACATATGGCTCATGAGTTCCAAATTTTGTCCTATGGTGCGTCATATGAATAGTGTGCGTGAAGGAGTTAACTTGATCATTGTTGGGCTAGGTGTTTTAAAAAGTTAGGCAAACTATCATATAGAAGAACCATGTGGATAATTCTCCTTTGAATTTTACTATAACATAAGAGAACAGCCGGTCCATTAATATGGTGCATTATATGAGCTGAATTAATAATAAGGCCCACTTGGACGTATATCCGCGTGAAGGGAATGGAGACTAGAAAATCTTACTGGGAGCTTCAGATAAGGGGCGAGGGTGACTTGATGGGGTTGATTTCTTTCACATTAATAGCCCCAATCAAGATCTTTCAGTACTCCTCACCTTTCATGGTTGATAAATCTTGGTGAGAGTCATATATTAAGCTAGCGATGTAAACAGGTCGGTTTTGGGCCAGAACTATACTGGACCTGAAATCAAAACTTTTTCGGATCTAATTCCGATTTGGAACCTATTTTGTTGGTTTCAAACCAGGTTTCAATAGGAGAATCAGGATTTGGCTCGCTTTGACTTCTTTTTTATTTTATATATTTTTTGCTTAAAATAAGGACATCATTCCACTTATACTAGTTTATCAAGTCTACTTCCCTAAGATTAAACATATGAACGACTAACCAAAGTTGATTTTGAGGTATAATTTTGAACTTTTAAAGACTTGTATGTTAAATCCAGGGTTCACTGGTTGGAACTTTTATGGATCCAGATCAAACCGATTATCAATCGAATACCAAAATGAGTTTCCAATCCAGAGTCATTCATAAATTAGAACCTAAAACAGGCTCCAAGCTCGGTATTTTATGAGTCGGAACTTGCAGATAATCGAAAAATTAATACCTATTTACATCAATATATTAATCTCACAAACTTCATCATAACTAAACCGTTTTTATCAAGAGTTTTTTTTTTGTACATAGAGGCCCCCAATGGAAATTATGGAGAGTGACACCTTTGTAGGGCCTACTTTTAGGCTCTATGTGAGGCGGTCCATTTTGAGAGATGCCACTTGCAGGGAATATTCCCACTTGAATGTTCACACCCGGTTCCATGTAGACCGGTTCCAACGTTAGATCTAAGATCAAGGGAATTTTTTACCTTAATTTTGCTTGATTGGTCGAAAAAAGGCATTCTTTATTAAACATACACCAATCAGTTGATACAAGACTTACCCCATGGTCCACAGGGCTCTCAAATATGAGATCCTGGTTATTTAATAACTCTGATGATCATGGATCCCAATCTTCTGTGGAATTTAGATTTGACACGTACTGGCCTTATAATTTTGAGGACACGGAAAGCACTTTATCCTCGTTTAAAGTTCAAGTCAAACATGTGACTGCCGTAACTGAACGTAGATGCTTCCACACGCTAGTGACTCTCCATCGCACTTCATCTTATCGACATTCCTCAACACACGTAATCAGTCCCAGAGCCAAGAGTTTCATGTTCTCTTTTCCTTGTTTTCTTCTTTCACCACACAAACCAATTCCTTCCCTCTCAGCCTCTTACTACTATTCTCCTTTATAGATTACCCACCCAATTTCGCTTCAGATACCGTCCCTTCCTAAGAACCTTCAATGTCTGCTATGTCCCAGAACTTACATCCCTTCAGGTTATCCCACCATGTACACAAGTGTAAACTCCGCACTGCATTTCACATGCGCATGGTGAATACAGCCACTCCCAAAGTTAGCTTCCCTCTGCAAATACCAACATCGCCAAGATCACCAGCCATAGCTACAAGTACTCCTCTCAATTTGGCCAATGATCCTAGCCTACAGTCCACATGGGAGCACCGTGCGTGGGTCGCAAGTGGGTGCACCTCTGTGCTTGTCTCACTGCTGAAATCGGTGACGGGTGCAGCCAACTCGGGCATGTGGCTCGAGCCCCTGTTTATGGGCTTACTTGGATATGTCCTGGCAGACCTTGGCACAGGCGTTTACCACTGGGCCATCGACAACTATGGCGATGCCTCAACGCCTGTTTTCGGTTCACAAATTGAAGCTTTTCAAGGGCACCACAAATGGCCTTGGACAATCACCCGTCGCCAGTTTGCCAACAATCTTCATGCTCTGGCGCGTGCCACAATGTTTGTGGTAGTCCCCATGGACTTGGCTATTGCAGACCCTGTTGTGCATGCTTTTGTGGGCGTTTGCTCCGGGTGCATCATGTTTAGCCAACAGTTTCATGCGTGGGCGCATGGTACCAAGAGCCGCTTGCCGCCTATGGTCGTTGCATTACAAGATGCAGGCTTGTTAATCTCACGTACGAAGCACGGAGCACACCATCACGCGCCATATGATAATAACTATTGTATAGTGAGTGGTGTGTGGAATGAATTCTTGGATGAACACAAGGTCTTTGAGGCGATGGAGATGGTTGTGTTCTTCAAATATGGCGTTCGACCGCGTTCATGGAGCGAGCCAAACTTTGACTGGGCTGAAGAAAGGGATGCTTCTTTAACATAAGAGGCTCAAAAAAGGAAGAGGGTCACCTATCTCAGAATTATATGAGTGTGATGTAAGTAATTTTTTTGGGAAGGTGAGAGTAAATTATTGTTACTAGAAAGAAGGGCAACTCAAATTCATGTCTAATAAGTCCTCTTCATTTATTTTCTGAAGTTATTAAGAAACTCATTTTCCCTCACAAATGCTTAAATCCTATTCGTTTCACGTTTCTGCATAACTATCATACAAAATCCTTTAATGTGATCATGGCGTGGAGTTGAAGGCCGACCAAGGAATTATGGGTGCTACTACAATTAGGGGCGAGTATTCGGTCGGTTCGGTCGGTTTTGGTTGGAATTTTGACCGAATCGAATATTTCGGTCGCGAACCGAATATTTCGGTCCAAAAAATTCTAAACCGAACCGACTGAATTATAAGTTGTAACCGAATTCGACCGAATCGAAAATATTTCGATTAAATTTTGATCAATTCGGTCGAAAGGCCATATATTGTGCTTTGTTTTGGGGCCCAAATTTGTTGGGAACATTTCTATAATAAAAAACCCAAAGTATAGACAACTAGCAAATTCTAAATATAAAAAATAAAAAAGATATTAAAACCAAGTATTCAATAGTTTATCAGCCTTAAGAGTTTAGGCATCTATCAAGTTTACAACTGATTACATAGACAAAAATAACATTAATTCGGTGAGAAAAATCCAAAACCGAACCGAACTATATTATCCAAATTTGCTATAAATCTTGATTGAACCTAACCAATTTAACCGTATAACCAAACAAAATAAAAAATTTAGGTTCGGTTCGGTTAGAAACTTCGGTTTGTTAGACAAACGCTCACCCCTAACTACAATAGCCAATAGTTGGCCAAAAGTCTATTGGTTTGCAGGTTAGCTTAAGCAGAAATGAATACACTGGATGATACAATAGCAGCTCAAAGCAATAAATTGCTTAGCTCTTTTTAAGCATAATGAAATTTAGGATGGAAGCAATGAAGATAGCGGCTTTAGGTGTTTTAGATATTGGACGTGAGATGGATTTGATAAAGTGGGTTGAGAGTTAATAGAGAGCGATGTTAGTGTGGTTGGTGAGTTGATAGCAGTTTGTGAGAACGGGAGAGAATGGGAAAAAAGAGTTCAAGCCCTAATAGAGAGGTGAACATGAATGTATTAAGACACACTTCCAAAATATTACAAAAAGGTCCAACATAGAAAGTTACAAAGAAACCCCCCATATTTTACATTTCTAACACTCCCCCTCAAGTTGGAGCAAAGATATCAATCATGCCCAACTTGTCTAAGATAGTAGCCATCCGATTCTTCGACAATGCTTTAGTGAACATGTAGCTGATTTTTTGAACTCACATAAGGTGCACTTATCAACCCCGTAATCACCTGTTCCTAAACAAAATTACAATCTACCTCGATGTCGTTAATCCACACAGGTTACAATGGATTTGAAGATATATAGATGGCCGCTTGACTATCATAATGCATTTGCATAGGCTCCTTCACAATGAGACCCCATTCACTAGCAAGGTGTCGCGACCCCGGACCGAGAACCGGGCCCGCGACGAGTTGCGGTGATGATTAATTTGAAATTTGCATTTTTATAATTTCCCATAGGTTCCCGCGGTGACAACCCCGAGACACGGGATAATTAGCTCACACGATCAAGTATGCAGAAACGTGTAGCAAATCACATCACGACAAGTCATGAATAACAATTTACTCAAGCACATGAGTAAAACAGCATCAAGACTAAGCTATCATAAGTAGGAAATATAATCTGACATTTCCATCATAGTTCAAGTTATAAGGTTAACCAAATGTATGTTAAGTTTGTTATATCCCAAAATGAGTGGCCAACAAAGGCCAATACAATACCAAAAATACACAAGAACCCAAAACATGATAATTCGAAACTCAAGATCCCGCCCGACGTCTAGATGACGTTGTCGGGCTGCCACTCACGAGCTGGGGGTGGCTCAAAAGCCTCCTCTTGACACTCCTCCTCAAGGGCAACACCTCCTACACTTGGGCACCAAAATAACAAGTATCAAACATAACGGTTTGGCAGGTAATCAATTTAGGCGAGAGTGTGGAATCACAAATGTCTAATGAAAACATGATAAAGCAATTTAATGAACTTAAAACAGTTACTTGACTGAGGTACATTTCAAGATGAAAACAAACTAGCATGAATGTATATTATATCATGAATAGTAAATCCACAAGGAGCCCATCCTTTCTCTATCATATATAATGAAAAGAGCAAGTACATACGACGAACACGATAAACACAATATAAACAAGACACAATACCCACAAATACGGGATTCCGGCCGCGGAACCGGACACGCACGATGTGTAATAAATTACATGACTAATCTGCAGATAGTACACATGTTTAAAGACCCCCAAAGAGTATAACAGACTAAAATGGCAGTCTAAGCTTAGTAGTGTTCACTTGAATTCATGAATGTATAAAATACGTGAAAATATGATCTAAACACGTCAAAATAAAGAGGAAAATCACTTATCAAAACAAGACAAGGCACGGCTAAGAAAAGGCATAATATACATGCACACAACTTAAGACACTACAACAAAAATAATTTTTCGCGGCAAATATTTCGCGACGTTTTGAAATTTTGTCACTAAATATTGTTTTTCGCGACGAAAAATTCATCTCGTCGCCTAAAACGAAAACAGAAATTAATTAACGACGATAATTTTCAATTGACGCTAAGTCGCAAAAAGTCTGGCGCCAAAAACTGGAGTTGGCGCCATGAAGAGGTAAAATTTTTCCGACGAAATTATTTATTTGGCGACGAAATTTGTTCGTCGGTAAATCATTTACACCATATTTTATTAAGGAATTTTTGCGACAAATATATGTCGTCGCGGAATCCCTTAAAAATATTCCACGACAAAATTATTTCGTCACAGAATGCAAAAAATTTGGGGCGCGCGGTCTACTTTCGCGGTTCATTTTTTGAGAACCATTGGCGCGCGACGAAATGAAATAACTTAACTGCCTCCATTTCTCTCACACCGAAACCATTACCTGCTGTCCCTCTCTCGATCTCGACCCTCTCTCTCTCTGCATCTCGCAACCCATCTCTGAGGCAGTCCCCCTCTCTGATCTTCATCTCTCTCACGCCAGCGGATCGTCGCCCTTTTTTCCTCCAAGAGCAGACGGCACCACCATCACCTTCTCTCCCTCTCTCGATCTTGGTCCTCTCTCTCTCTCTCTCCATCTCGCAACCCCCTGCGCAGACCCATCTCAGAGGCAACCCCCGTCTCCAATCTCTCTGCTCTTCATCTCTCTCACTTCTACGAATCGTTGCCCCTTCTTCCTCCACGCGCAGACCTCACCACCATCACCTCCTCTCCCTCTCTCTCTCTCTCTCTCTCTCTCTCTCTCTCTCTCTCTCTCCATCTCGCAACCCCCTGCACAGACCCATCTCAGCCCCCATCTCCAGTCTCTCTGCTCTTCATCTCTCTCACGCCCGCGAATCGTCGCCCCTTCTTCCTCCACGAGTAGACCGCACCACCATCACCAGCGACGCAGAGCCCCATCATCTCTCCCTCTTCTCCCTCCACGTGTAGAACTCATTCCATTCATAGGTAAGAGCCTCTCTCCCTCCTCTTTGCATCACCAGCCCACCCTGCATCACAGCATCCCTCAGCACTTCCCCTGCATGCTAGCCCACCCTCTCCTTTCATAGAGATCTCCAGATCTCCAAAAAGGATTTCTGTTTTTTTTTTTTTAATTTTTATTCTGTGTTTTTCTTTTTGTTGTTTTTGTGGGGTTTTGGTTCAGGCTCTTTTTTTTTTTTTTTTCTGGGATGAGAGATTGGATTTGGGGGAATATTTCGAGTTGTAAGATTGATCTCAGATCTCAATAGATTCGAAGGTCTTCGGTTCTTGTTAGTTACTGTTTACCTTATTTACCTTGGATGTACTCAATTTGTTAGTTGGGCCTTCTGGTGTGGTTTGATTGAATTTTTGAAAGTTTTATGGCTATTCTTACCTCCTTTGTTGTCTTCCCTACAATTGTGATGGCTGATATTGGTGTGGTTTTTTTTTTTTGGTTTGGGTTGTGTGGGTGTTGTGTTGTTTGGTTTGAAGATTGAATGGCTTTCACCATCATTATAGCCTTATTCCATCACTCTGAAGATGGCTCAACGAGTTCTACTAATAATTGAAACTACGAGCAGTGATAAACAATATCTAACTATATATCTGTACATTATTGACTTTGTGGGTGTGCTTGCATTTGCGTGTGCATGCGAAGCCAATTGAATGTTTGAGATAGCTTTTGGTCAGGAAAGCTGGGAATTTTGCAATTTGTACATATCACTACTTCTCAAATGCAAAGGCTAACTTTCTGCTGTCACTTTGGATGGGTTTCTGGTTTGGGATACATCTGAATGAATCTTTAGTGTTGTAGTCATTCCAATTAAAATCATATTTTGGGAACATGTGTATTAAATTAGTGAGTAGTTATAGATCCATGAAAATGGAACCTACAACAGACCCTACCAGCTAAAAAGCCTCTCTCCATCTCTGGAGAATAAAATGGTCGTCAGTGACCTCCTAGTCAACAACCTCTTCTCCTTTGCCTGCAATAGCATCCAGAATCTCTCCCTTCCATCATCCCAAATCGCCCCACTAATAGTCCCACAGTGGGGTACCTACCTTAACTTCTACAGTTGCATGTACTTATGTATTTATTACGATTGTTGAATCCAAAACTCATCTTGATTTTCACCATGCCATCACTCTAACTATTCCATCATTAGCGCCAAACATCCATCATTTTTGGGGTTTAGAATTGTCAGATTAGATGCTATAGGCAAACCCAATGTTGGAACTGCAGTTGCATGATATATTTGGCAATTAGCTCACCCAGTTCCAATAAAAAAAAAAAAAAAAATAGCTCACCTAGTAGTTGCAACTTGGACAGGGTATGAAGGGTTGAGATTTCATGCAAACCATTGCAAGTTCTTGGGCTATTAAGGATCTTCTTTTTTGGAATAAAGTGAAAAGGTGGAGAGAATGTCCACTGTACACACTTGAACTGTTGGAAGGATTTTCTTTGGTGGAGTAGAAAAGGTGGAGAAATCCCCTGTGAATTTTCTCATCCCCTGTTTTCTGTGCCTGTTCTTCTCATCCAAATTACTTATACATGAAATGGTCTAGTTTTAGACACTTATAATGAGCACTATATATTCATGCATGTGGCCCCAAAATTTAAACAAACTCATCTCTGAGAAGGGTAAGTCAAATCCAACTAGAAATGTGCTACTAAACAGATCATCAGCTGGACCTCTTCCTTTACTTATAATCATCAGAAGTCCTTCCAATTGCCTAAGATAGTCCAAAAAACTCTGGTAGTCGCTGTAAGAATCCACAATAGCAGCTCGAAAAATCAGTTTCGTGTTTGAATAAATCTCAACCTACATGTGGAAGTTCTAATTGGACTAGAACCTTCAATGAGTTGTTCTAGCATTCACTACATCATAATAAGCATTCATTCACTTACGACCCAAACATACAGTTGCAAATTAGTTTTCTCATCCCTTGTTTTCTTTGGCCTTCAATAGAAAGGCTAGAATTAAATTTGTCCCATTGGCCTGATTTTAAGGGGGCGTTCTATCCACATTGGTGGACAACTGGTTGATGGTCTGGATCTTAGTTGCACAGAGCATAACGCAAGTGGAATGTGATCTTACTGCATGTTTTGATTCTTTCGAAGGTAGAATTCTCTAATGTCAACAAGTAAGTATGACCATACAAGGTTTCAAAGCAGGATTGCATGCAGGAAGAGAACCTCTGGTGGAAATTCTGCAACAAAGGCTTGGATCACCAAGCCATTATTCAGACCCACTTGATCAGTTGGGCTTGCTCACCAAATTACTCAAGTTTTTGGTTGTCATGGAATACAAAAGATTTGTATCATCTTTGATAATAAGTGTTTTGGTAGGACCAGGATCCTATCTTTCTCACAGGTAAGACAGCAAGGGCGTCCTCTTGCTTGTTCAGGTAGATTTGGAGAAGAATTATTCCATGATTTTATTATTCCGTTTCCATTCATCCATACATAAAAGAGGCAATAGCCTCTCAAGATAGAAGCACTGTTTGGAATTTTGACAACTAAATCTTCCAATCACATCCAGCTACCTCCACTACTTTAACCTAGCTAAGTGAGAATAGAACTGATCACAAATGAAGTATCAAACCATTTAAAAACCCTAATGACTTCTATAAATTGGGGGAAAAAAAGTTCCGTCAAAAGTTAACATTAGATCCAAAGAAACATGTATCGAAGACCTTTGCAGAGAACACACAGCCAAGAAGTAATAAAGTAAAAAAATTTGCAGAAAAATATGATGTCCTTGAGGATTACTGCATAAAAAGTTTTCTGATGACTCCCTTACATTTCAAGAATTTATAGTGAACAACAAAAATTAGATGAACATGAGATTTATGAAAATCCTGCAAAATTATAGACCGATAACTAAACAAAGGAACAGTTGGAAGAGGAGCTCAAAAGGCAAAGAACCGAGATAAAATAAAATAAAATAAAATAAAATAAAATAAAATAAAAACACTAAAACGAAAACATACTGTCTCGAGTAATATGGCAGACAGATTTGTACTCTCCATTAGAGCGAGGGAAAAATGGAGATCTAAGTCGATGACGAAAACAAAAAAATTAACAGCCAAAGAAAGTGAAAACAGAGTACATGACCTCACTTATCTAAAATATATCCTAACTTTGGTATCAATTACCCAATTTGATGGACTTAAATCATCTAGGACTCACTCAGAGAGTTTCACCCTCCTTATTCAACATCATGGTTCCAGAATAATGCCTTTCACATGGTTCAGGTGATTCCTCAAAGCTCTTGAAGCAGTCTGGACCGCCAAAAGTTTCATAATTGCCAATTTGATGCAAGTAGTGTATTTCACAACCACATCCTCAGGCTAATTCGCATGCATTTAATTTGAACCATCGTCTTACAAACTACAAAATTTATATTTCGTCCTCTTTGGGTGTTCTTTCAAGACAAAAAAAAAAAAAAAAAAAAAAAAAAAAAAATTTCGTCCTCAAATTTCGTCACAACAGCCTAGATTTCTTGTAGTGTGTCATTTAGACATGATCTATTCAATTAAATACATCTAAAGCCATGAAACCGTAACAGTTATAAGCCCCACCTTCAAAGATCTTTATTCTTTGATCCATGAAATAATTGTTTTCCCCTGTTTTTCCTTCTTTTCCCAGTTCTAATTGTTCCTTGCTTCCTTTAGGACCCTTGTTCTTCACAAAAGTATGACAAAAGACTAGAGACTCTTTCTCTAAGTTTATATGCACTGAATTTATTATTGCAAGGACATGCTAATGTTCACACTCATTTGCTCAAAAACATTTCATGTAAATCTATTGGGTTTCCTCCCATCCAAACAAAATAATCTCACCATGTATCCAAAAACTGGTGCATGAATATTTTTTATTTATGTATGCAACCTAGCACTAATGCACATAAACTCAGATATCAATTTTAAATGTTGCTTATTCAGTTAAGTTTTATATCTGAACCATTCAGATAATGGTTTCCAGATTAGAAGTAAAGACAACATTAGTTAAGATGGAAAAAAATAGAACAGACTTTTATTGCATTTTGTGATCTTAAGGGTATTGTATTATTAGCATAAATGTTCCTGCAAACAGTTATTTATGTTGTGCATACTTTATATAATTGCTTTTATGTTCCACTTATTCTGAAAACTGGACATTTTTGTCTCTTTAATACCAATAATGTGTGATATTTAAGATAAGAATAGAATGAAACTATATTTAACTGTGATGTTGTAGGTCACCAAATATGGACAAGACTTGGTTGAATTGCAGGAATAAACTTCGACCGGAGTATAGAAATGGGGTGAGGTCGTTTATTAAATTTGCCAGTGAACATATGGGTGAGCATAGTAAGATTTGGTGTCCGTGTTTGAGATGCATGAATTTAGAATTGCATACTTATCCCACAGTCCAAGAACATTTGTTGTTTAACGGAATCATGACTTCTTACACGGCATGGATACACCACGGGGAGCCAATGCCTATGAATGTCGAGGGTGTACATAATGATGATTCCGACGATGAGGGGGGAAGCGTTCAGGGTGGAATCTCTGACACGGAAGACAACCCTCATGATGAGTTGCCCGAACTTTTGGAAGACATATACAGGGGGGGTTTTATGGACAATGATTTGGGGGATCTTGGATCTGGCCATGGTTTTGATAGTGTTGGGCGAGAGAATGTCCAGAACTTTGAAAAATTGTTGAAAGATGCCCAGCGTGCTTTGTATCCAGGTTGCACAAAGTTTACATTGTTGTCATTTGTCATTAAGATGCTGCACGTAAAGGTGTTAAATAACTTGAGCAATAAGGCATTCAACATGGTGATGATGATAATGAAGGATGTTATACCAGAGAGTGAGATGGTTCCGGGTTCCCTTTATGAAGCAAAGAAATTCTTACGTGAACTGGGGTTGGGATACAAATCCATTCACGCTTGTAAGAATGATTGCGTGCTTTTCAGGAAAGAAAATGAGAATCTTGAAAATTGTCCAGAATGTGGGGAGTTTCGATATAAGCGCAATGATGGCAAGGGTAAAAAAATTCCAGTCAAGGTGCTGCAACACCTCCCATTGATCCCAAGGTTACAGAGATTATTTATGTCAAGGAAGACAGCTACAGATATGCGGTGGCACAAGGAGAAGCTTGTGGATGATGGGGAATTCTCGACGCACCCCGCTGACCGTATAGAGTGGAAGGATTTTGATCGGCAATATCCTGCATTTGCCCAGGAGTTTCGCAATGTTAGGTTAGGGCTGGCTACTGATGGGTTCAACCCCTTTGGTAATATGAGCAACTCCTATAGTATGTGGCCTGTGATACTCATGCCCTATAACCTGGCACCCTGGAAGTGTATGAAAGAACCATTTTGTATGATGTCTTTGCTTATTCCTGGACCGTAGGCACCGGGAAAAGAGATCGATGTGTACATGCAGCCATTAATAGATGAGTTAAAAGAGCTTTGGAAAGACGGTGTATTAACTTATGATGCATCTAAAGGAGAGACTTTCCGAATGCATACGGCTCTTATGTGGACCATAAACGACTTTCCAGCATATGGTAACTTGTCGGGATGGAGTACTAAAGGTTATATGGCGTGCCCCACTTGTAACAAGGATCCATCATCAGAAAGGTTGAAAGATAAGATAGGGTACGCGGGCGCTCGCCGTTACTTACCTGAAAACCACACATGGCGAAGGAGTAAGCTCTTTAACGGTAAGTCAGAGAATCGAACGATTCCGGTGGAATTGTCGGGGGAACAGATATTAGAGCAATTGGATTGCTTGACGAATGTCAAGTTTGGGAAGCATCCACTGAACATGAAATGAAAACGCTTGCCGGAGGAACTGAACTGGACAAAGAAAAGCATTTTATTTGAGCTACCTTACTGGAAGAAATTGAAACTCCGACACAACCTTGATGTCATGCATGTGGAGAAGAATATATGTGACAACACTCTTGGAACAGTGATGGGCATAGATGGGAAAAATAAGGACACAAAAAGCTCGTATGGATTTGGAGGGTATGAAAATTAGGAAAGAATTACACCTACGCAAGCGTGCTGATGGGTCCTTTGAAAAGCCCCCCCGCGATCTACACATTGTCCCTAAAGGAAAGGCAGGCTTTCTGTGATTTCTTGAAATCAATTAAGTTTCCTGATGGTTATGCAGTAAACATTTCGAGATGTATAAACACCAAGGATGGTAAGGTATCAGGACTAAAAAGTCATGACTGCCATGTAATTTTACAAAGACTTTTGCCGATAGGAGTACGTGGGCATCTACCTAAGGATATCTGTACCACATTGTTTGAGCTAGGCAATTTCTTCGAGTAGCTGTGCTCAAAGAAATTAAGATTGAAGGACTTGGAGGCATTACAGGACCGAGTAGTTTTAATACTATGCAAGATGGAAAAGATTTTTCCACCAGCATTCTTCGATGTTATGGTCCATCTAGCCATTCACTTGCCTCGTGAGGCCATGCTTGCCGGGCCAGTGCAATACCGGTGGATGTACCCTATTGAAAGGTATTAATGCCTAACTTTCATTTAAATTGAAAAGTTTAACTCTACTGCATTTTCATGCTAACAAAAAATAAATTGGTTTTTTAAGGCAACTAGCAACTTTAAAACGATTTGTTCGCAATCGAGCTCGACCTGAAGGTTCGATTGTTGAGACTTACATTGTCAAGGAATGCCTTACTTTCTGTTCAATGTATCTACAAGGGGTAGAAACTGTATTCAATCGGGATGAACGAAATGATGATGGTGGTGAGGGTGGGCCAGGGCTGGAGGTATTCTCACAAAATGTTCGTCCTTTCGGTCAAATAAGAAATGCACCTGAGGTGTCGCAGAAGGAACGTGATATGGCTCAGTGGTTTAAACTGCATAATAGACCGGAGGTGGCACCTTATCTAGAGTATGTGATCATATATTACGCATGAGCATTACTTGTAATAGTTTCTGCTGATGCTTATAATTTATTAATTACCAATGTCGTGTTTTTAATTAGGGAGCACAAGAACCTATTAATGATGCAAAGCAGTTATGATATCAACCAGCGACAACAACAAGAGTTTCCGAAGTGGTTTGAAAAACGGGTAAGATTTATATAGTTACCTCATGTATAATCAGCTTAAATTGTAGTCATTCATTATGTTATGATTCACTCTATATATTTTGGTCATGCAGATGAATGAATTGCGAAGTCAACAATCAGCAGAAGCTACAGATGAACTTTGGTCATTGGCAAATGGTCCAAATCTATTAATGAAGTTTTACTCAGGTTGTATGTGTAATGGGGTCCGATTTCACACTAAAGACCGTGACAACCGACGTAAAAGTCAGAACAGTGGGCTGGTGGTAAACGGGGATCATGACGGGAAAGCTATTGACTTCTACGGCTACTTGTGTAACGTATGGGAAATGACTTACATTTTTGGTTATCAAGTTGTCTTGTTTCGTTGCGAGTGGTTTAACCTTGGTAGTGGGCGAACTATACAAACCGATGAACATTTTACATCAATCGATGTAAGAGGTCGATGGTATCAGAATGACCCATTTGTCTTACCTAGTCAAGTGCACCAAGTCTTTTATGTGAGTGACCCCAAATTAGGCCCACATTGGCAAATCGTCCAGCAGATTCAACATCGAGGAATATGGGATGTACTAGAGTTGGATGATGTAGAATCCAATGATGATGGACCATCTATTCAAGATGATGCGTTCTAGCAGGAAAACACAACTGATGTGGTCCCCATCATCGTTGAAGATCCAGATAGGATGGATCAACCACGGTATGATAGGTTCGATATTGATCCAGAGATTGTTACAAGTGGAATACTCTCGGAGGAAAATAATCGAGAAGATATGGTGGTTGATGATGACTTTATTTGCGATGACGAAGATGAGACATTGGAGGAGTATTGTGATGAAGTGGAAAATGATTTAAATGACTCTGATGCAGAATCTGATTTGTAGTTGATGTTTATTTGTATAAGAATCACTTCTTTATAATCATAGCTAAGATCATTCTTATTTTGTTCAACCTTCTTTTCTATTTACATGGATATTGGTAATATTACATAACAATTCACTGTATAATGAATTGTTCTTATATATAATGGTAAGGTAACTAAATTATTATGTTTTTAGTTACTTTTTTTAAGCAGGACACATATATGGCGCCTTGTTCTCGACTTCGCCCTCGATCTGCACCGGCATCCGCACGATTGTCTACTGACATCGCTCCGCCACCAACTGATGTGATTTCATCACCATGCATTCCAGCTCCCAGTTCTCATGCGGACTGCAATAGTGTTGGTAAGATGTCAAATCTAATCATGTAAGCTTCATGCTTTAGTGCATTTATTGTTTGTACTAACCAAGTTTTATGCGAAATTTTTAGGTTCTAAATCCCAACGGGGGCGGGGGCCAACTAAAGGGTTTCGCTCCGAGCGTGCAAGGGCCAAAACCGGGGGCAAACTACTGGTTCAATTCAAGAATAATGTGCCAATAGGGATAAATGCCTCAGATTTTATGAGTGAGATTGGGCTGCAAGTTAGGAACGTTGCCCCAGTTAGGGACGTGAGGAGATGGAAGGAGATTCCAGCTGATGTTAGACAAGTCATCAAGGCTCGCGTATTTGTAAGTCTAAACTTGACAACTGTTTGATGTATAAGAGGTCCTCAAATAATCGTATTACTTTGAATTTCAGACAAAGTATGAGGTCATGGATTATGACACTAGTGATGATGTGCGGGTAGCTGTTGATCGTAAGTTTCAAGCTAGGTATAGGGATTGGCGCAGCTCGATGCACATTCATTACAAGAATTGCTTGAAGAAGGAGATTGATCCAAAGACCGTACCCTTTTCAGGTGTTGAAAAGGATGATTGGGTGTGGGTGATAGAAAATGTGTACGAGGATGAGAAATTCCATGTAACAGGCTATGTTTTTCAACTTTGTTTTCAATGCTTTTGATATGTTGTGTTTCTATTTAGTCAACACGTAAAATAAGTAAAACTTTATAGCTCACTTGTTATTCCTTGTGTACAGGAGCGCTCTTTGAAGAATATTGAAAATCGGAAGAGATTACCTTACAATCATTGCATGGGTTCCAAGTCTTTCCAAGCTGCAATGCATGCCTTGGTGAAGTGTTTTAACTTATAGCTTATTAAATTTGTGGTTGTGTAATTCTGAATTTGTTATCACCTATCATGAAATCTTAATTATGTACTAACATTGAAATTTTTGCAAGTAGGCGGACCCTGAGACAGGGGAGGAGCCCCACATCGTTGATTTTTATAGGGAATCGCACTACAATAAGAAGAAAGACAAGTGGATGGACCAAAAATGTCAGGAAATACATGTAAGTACAATGATAAGTCCTTAAAATTCCTTAAGAACGGAAAAGGCTAAGTTTACATAATACAAGTCATGACTTTAAAGATCACCATTATAACCTTTCAGTTACATAAAAATCATGACTTTAAGACAAATCCAGTAATATTTAGAAATATTTCTATAAAACCCAAACAGTAAAAGCAAGGTCAAACCTTGAGTAAGATCCTCCAGATGCTCTTTTCCTCTATATGAAGATCACTAGGCCATCTTTTTCAAATGGCTTAATTAGTTTTGTTCAGCTGCTATGTTTTGCCATGTTTTTTTTTTTTTTTTTTTGTTTTTCATGTCTTATCTCTTCCAGCTGGTGCTTCTTTGTTGTATACTTTTGGGGCTTGCAAAAGTATAAATTGGTATCAAAGCCACCAGCTTTCATGTCTTATCAAGTATCACGAGTAGTTGCTTGCTTGCTACATAATTTTGTGACTGAATTATTTCCCTAAAGACTCGTTAACTTATTCTGCATTATAATTTAACTGCAATATAATTTTGTGACTGATTTTGTTCTGTTCAACTTAATTTTTCAACTGCAATATAATTTAACTTATTTCGAATGAGAGGAAAAACTTGTAGTAGAACGGGATAAGTGTACGCAGGAGGGTGTGATCCAATTGACTCAGGAGCAAATATCAGTCAATGTCCTTGGTGGTCGGTCTGAATACTTGAGAGGGTTTGGAAACGGTCCGAAGCCCACGTCTACAACTAGGAGCACCAGGACGGACTAAGAGGATGGTGAACGTGGGGCATTGCGGGCTACCGTGGAGAGATTGCAAAATGAATTGGGAGCTCGATCTCAAGAGATAGAGCAGATGAAGAATAATCAAGTAGCCATGCAGCGACAAATGGAGGAGATGATACGGTTGGTGGCGAGAGTGACGGGATCAGACATGATGACACAAGGAGGAGTGCTTACTTCTTGGTCAGTATTCCTAGTTTCTTCTCTAATTGAAATAGAGTTTGCATTATATTTAGTTTATCAGAGACATGGAAAAACACCAATACCATGGGTTTATCAGAGACATCTTCTATAGTAGCCATGATTGTGGGGTGAATTGCAAATGAGTTGGGTCATTTTTGTTCATATTTTGAACTTATTTTTTTCTCTATACATCACACAACAGTATAAACTCTAGTAATTTTTGTAAACTACAATGCGGTTTTGCTACCATTCAAAAGAACCTAAATTTACATTCACTAGAGCATTGGGTTCTCCCATTTGCAATTTAATGTCAGCAAAAGAAGAGCAAAAAAAGGACATCAGAATTGGTCCAGCACAAGAAGACTGCATTGATGTGTAAATGTAGACTACTATTGTGAATCATCTGGGTTGGTTTATATTGAATATTGGGGCTGATTAGCAAGGGTGGAAAATAGTTGCAACCAAAGGTGAGAATCTTGATTGCGGTTTCTGTCATTTTGAGATTACAATGTTTAGTTAATTGTTCTATGCAGTGATCTTTGACTATGAGGAGTAGGTTTCTTTTAGAATTCAACATTTGATTCTCATTCTTTTGGTACATTCAGAGGGAGATAGATACTTGAATGATTGGGATAGAACAATTGAATATGGAAGCTGAGTTAAACTTACAAAGTAAAATATGAGATTATTATCATCTAAGGTAGTGTGTATTGTAATGGGTCCTTTGTTTGATGGTGAAGTAGATTGAAGCTGATAAGCAAATTATTAGGGTGGATAAATGGGTAATGAGATAGTTGCCTCATGTGGTTTCTTTACCTAAGCTTAACCTTCACTTAAGTAGCTCTTGTGGAAGACTAGGGACAATTGGAGGTGATTTGATTTCTCAAGGATCGCATGAGAGAGGTGAATCTGGAGTTTCCATCCTAATTCGATTATGACAAGGAAGTGCTGGACATTGATCAAGAGAATTTTTTCAGCATACCTAATTTGTGAAAAATAATTTGTAAATTTGAAGGATTATAATGAAATCTTATTAATGAAGTCACTGTAACAATAACTTGTCTTCCAAGTACAAAAAAAAATTTATCACTGTAACAGTAACTTGTTTTGAAAAATATATATATATTATGTATAAGCTTTTTTATATAATGAAAGGGAGGTGAAGAGAAGGTGATTGTTGTGCAGTGAGGGGTGTGGAGAGGTGGTGGTGCAGAGAGAGTGGGTGGTGCAGGGAGAGTGCGTCGTGTGTGGCTGCAAGTGTGTGTGAAGGAAGAAAGGAAGCATAGAAGTGGGGGAAGGAATATAGCACAAAAGAAACATATGAATAAGCATCAACAAATTTGGTCTTGAGCACTTGGGAGCCAAGGAGTGGTTCATCACCAAGAAAGCATAGAAAACATAGGTTAGGAAAATATTGATGAGAGTAAAGATGAATTAGAACTGAACAAACACTAGTGCATTCCCCTCTCTTTTTTTTTCTTGGAATTGGAAATGCTCAAGACTGAAACAAGAAAGAACATACATTCTTACCTTAATTTTTGAATCCAAGCGCTTGAACATTGGAGAGCATTTTTCAGCATATCTGGAATGACCATAAACCTGAAATGAAGAAGATATTTACATGAAGATTTAACAACTGTTAGTTATAAAATGAGGGAATGAATTGCAGATGTCTCTAGGATGCACTGTTTTCAAGAAAGAGGAAATGAATCACAAATATCTCAATGTCACATTGGCTTTCTTGAATAATGAAGGCTAGTAACTTACCTGACTTTGCTCCCAAGAAAGAAAACATGTTCCAGCTGTGACACTTTCCCATCCTGTGCTTGAGGAAGCACAAAAAAATAAAAAAATAAAAAAAGCAAAAAAAAAAAAATCACAACAACTAAAACAATCCAACAAAGCCTGAAATTTATGCATCAACGCAAAGGCTTCCATTTGCCAACCAAACCCAAGATATCATAGTAACTATTGAAAAGAATAAATCTGACCCATTAGAGGAATATGAACAGATTCATCAAAGAACTGTACCACCAGATCTAAAAATGAACATCTTAAAACTTTTATGATTAAAAGTGACAAACTAACAACAAATAATGACATAAAATAGTGACCAATCAAAGAAACATTAATCCTCAAGGGCAGTTGTATTCTAAATACCTCACATGTTAAGTACCTCACATGTAAAGTAATGCACGTGTGGATTCTTCTACAATTGACACTATGGATATCAATCAAGAAATGACCAAGTGCAGGTATAAGGAAGGTACGGTGGGCCAACAGACAGGACTGAGATCTATCAATATGCATCCACTTATCAATAAAGGTAAAGGTAACTACACTTAGATCATTTCCAGATAAGAGAATTTTATGAGGACAGAGAAATGAAAAGCGCCATTAATGGAACATGTATTACTTAGATTGGAAATAATGCCACAAAGCAGTGCATGAGGCAATACAAAACCCCCTTGTTTCAGACTTCTCTTAAAAGGATAGACACATAAAATGGTGAGAAAGAATGCAACCAATTGAAGCCAACTGTACGCAATGGGTTCTTAATGTTAGTGTTTGCATGTGCCTGTGCAACCATCCAATATGTGTGTGCTGTTTGTTTGCGTGTGTTTATCCATGCATCTCCAATGGATGACTTGTGTGAGAAACATTTGCTTGCACATTGTACCTGGGAAGCATCACTCAGATCTGAACTCT
Organism: Camphora micrantha; assembly: GCA_003546025.1. Taxonomy (NCBI): domain Eukaryota; kingdom Viridiplantae; phylum Streptophyta; class Magnoliopsida; order Laurales; family Lauraceae; genus Camphora; species Camphora micrantha. The sequence goes on along the minus strand of QPKB01000011.1, from coordinate 10,251,199 downwards.
TCTCCACTAGGGTGTCTAGTTTTCTCACCTCATTCAAGCATGCTATCAATAGTCTTATGCTGCATCAGTTTCAAATGAGAATAGATCAGAGAAACCAATGCTGCAATTGCTTTCGAACAACAAGAATAAATAATCCATAAACATCTAAAGAAGGAACCAAAAACAAAGTAATTCCTTTGAAGATAGAAGGATATGTTGTGTCTAACATAGAATCCCACAGAAACCATCCGAAGATGCTGGCAGCAATCGAATTCATCCTAATCATTGACCGAAAGACCTCAAAGCTTCATTATTTTAGGACATTGCACAAAATAGTTTTTTCTTTTTTTTTTTTTTTTTTTTTTCAAAACTGGTCATGATATTTAGTCAAATGAGTGTCAAACAGAGGTGAGTCCCAATTCAAGCACTAAGAGTGCGATTATGAGGGAGTTGGATTGATGATAGATGAACCCAACATTTGTGTAAAGTGTGGGAGTTTGGCATAATTAGCTCAGATCTCCTCCATTTGTAGTTAATGCAGGATCCATGTTTGGCCACATTAGCATGCACCAAGTTATGTGATGGGTTTGTCAGATTTTTTCAGATTCTGATAACTCTTAAATGAGTTGAACAAGCATCAAAATCTCAAAACTTCTCTTTGTTACATATGTAGTTTTTGATACTGCATTTGCCTTGGCACGTGCAGGTTTTCCACTTAGTAAATATATAAATTTACATTATATATAGGAGGAAGACCAAAATGGCCATAGCACTAAGTAGCAGACCCAATACTGTGGGACCCACCATCCACAAGTAAGGGTGGGTTCGTTAATGGTGTTTAAAGGTGGGCCAAAGATTAGTATGTTCTAATGATCTACCATTTATCGAAGGGTCCCAAAATTGAAATGGTTTTGTATGTACACTTTAAAGGCTTGTTGTCCTCTTCTTATTCATTTCCTCTTTCTTGAAAAATCTCTCCTTGCCATTGTTCAGATTTCATTTAGTACTTGGGTTTTAAACCTATATGTGTGAAGCTATCTACAGATCGCAGCTTTCTTCTCTTGAAGCATGAAGGAATCGGATGGGTCTGTTTCTTTTTCTTTTTGTGGGTGTCCTCAGTTGCTGTGCTGTTACTGAAGGTGGATTTTTGTTGTTCATAAGCGTCATTTTCTTACTGAAGGACATCACATTACACATATTAACTGTTAGGATAGTGATCCAGGTTTGTGATCTTGAATCAACTTGTTTTTGCTTCAAGTGCACTTTTAATTTTTTAATTTTCTCAGGCTTTTATTTTTTCTCTACTTACTTTGCTTTTGATTCCCATGTTTAATTCCTAACAATTTTTTTTTTTTTTTTTGTACCATAGGTTGGGACTGGAGATAAAACGTAATAGAGGCCAATTTGCTTGACCATCTTTTTGTTTTTCATGAGAATAATATTCTTACACTATTTTGATGCAACATTTTTAACTTGAATTAGTAACGATGATGTGGCTAGAGCATGTGGGTGGATTTAAACAGTTAATGTTCCTAATATGTTGAAGGAGCACTCTTTTGTAGGCCATTTTTAATTAGTTAAATGAGAAGACTTTATTGTACATTTACTAGAGTTGAACGAGCAGGTTTTATTGTACTTAATTTGTTTGAGTTGAATGACGTGTTTTATTGTACAATTTAATATTTTGTTAATGGAAGGTTTTATTATACTTTTATATTAGTTAGAATGAGCAGGTTTTATAATATTCAATGTAAATGGAAATTTTGAAAGTAGTAGGTAGTTATTTTAAAAATAAATATATTATTTTAGCGACAAATTTTATTTGTTGCCTAATAAGAATAAAT